>SNQJ01S0015556.1:29757-53517 GCA_010110895.2 Picea sitchensis
ACCTAACTTCAATTAATAGATCACAAAAACAATGTAGTAATTATAGGAGATAGTAGTATATTATAAAATATATTAATATATTTTAATATATTTTGTAATATTAATATTTTTTAGTATTAATATTTTTTAATAATTTAATATTAATGTATTAAACCAACATAGATCCATCTTATCTCTTGATCTATCAAGTCTCGAGAGAGATCAAATATCTTGAAGTGAAAGCCTTTTTTAGAGTGCAAAACTTGAGGAAAGGTTAAAGGTTTGCACCTTGATAGTTTTGATCCCTGGTTAAGATGGATCTATACTCGTATATATAGATAAGTAGATATAAATTGTGATGATAAGATAAAAAATAAGAATCATTTTTTTATGGGATATGATTTCCATTGAGACTGTCTTTACTTTCCTGCAAGATTTTTAATTTTAGGAAAAATGATAGTCACCAAATATTGTTAAAATAGTCAAATATGTAGTAAGAAAAGATAATTTTATTACACATTTTTTTTTATTATTTTTGGCAATATTATTGGATTCTAGGGATATATTATTGGTGAAATCATAGTATTTTTGTTGTTTAAAACCTATTTTCAAATGCATAAATGAATTCGTTGCCCTTAAAAATTAGTTTTTTACTAATAATGATTTCTGATCCAATTTAAAATGATAAGGAAATATGACCAGAAAATAAGAACTTAGAAATAAACCACACACAAGTGAGACTATGCTCATGAAACTTGCATTAAGGAGATAAATCAATTACATTTATAGTTTATGAGTAGATTAGATCTTACTCCGATCTAAGTGGATCTCAAACCACCTACAACCTCAATTTGTGTACCAATAAAACAAACTCTAAACAATATTCTATTTTAATAGATTCGATATGTTTCTTCATTATTCTAACATCCCCCTTTAATGGAGAAACAAATTTTCTACGACACCTAACTTGCCTCTAAAAATTTCAAACTTGAGTTTACCAAGAGGTTTGGTAAATATATCAGCCACATTATCATTGGTATTACAAAATATCAAATCAATTTCGTTTGATTCAATCTTCTCTCTCACAAAGTGATGTTGTAGCTCGATGTGTTTTGATCTTGCATGATATATTGGATTGTGTGACAATTTGATAGAACTTTGATTGTCATAGATGATGCATGTTGGACCATTTTTCTCCTCTTCGATATCTGCAAGAATTCTCCGCAACCAAACAACTTCACAGGTGGCACTGGTCAAGGCTTTATACTCAGATTTTGTTGACGAAAAAGAAACAGTAGGCTGCTTCTTGCTACTCCACGATACAACCCTTGCTCCTATATGAAATGCTTGGCTTGAGGTAGATCTTCTATCATCAGGATTTCCTACCCAATCTGAATCAGAAAAACCTATTAGATCAACATCAAATTCATCAGTATACAAAATACCAAAATTTATTGTTCCTTTCAAGTATCAGAGTACTTTCTTTGCAGATTTCCAATGACTCTCTGAAGGCTTAGCCATGAACTCACTAAGGATGCTAACTGAGTATGCAATGTATGGCCTTGTAGTGGCGAGGTAGTTCAGACTTCCCACCAACTGATGATATAAAGTTCCATCTGCCTCTTTAGATCCATCTTCATTGTACACCTTTGCATTTTGTTCTAAGGGAGTTGACATAACTTTACATTCACTCATGTTGAACCTTTTAAGAATTTATTTTGTGTATTTACTTTGAGTGATCAATGTTTTACCAAACTCTCTCCAAACCTCAATTCCTAGATAGTAATGCAATTCACCAAGATATTTCATTTCAAATTCTTGAGACAACTGAATTTTAATCTCTTCAATTAACTTGCATGCACTGCCTGTAATAATGAGATCATCCACATATAAATATATTAAAGAAACATTTCCTTCTTCATATTTCTTAACATACAGGTTAGGATAATTTTTGCTTTTCACAAACCCATCCTGATAAAATAAGGTATATATCTTTACATACCATGATCTCGATGTCTGTTTCAAACCATATAATTATTTCCTTAACCTACAGACTAGATGCTCCTGTCCCTGCTTGACAAACCCTTCAGGTTGAACCAAATAAACCTTTTCTTTTAAATCACCATTCAGAAAAGAAGATTTGACATCTAACTGATGTATTTTCCAATTATGTTTTGTAGCTAAGGCAATCAATACTCTAATTGTATTCAATTTAGCTACTGGGCAAAAGTATCTTCATAATCAATTCCCTCCTTTTGTGAATATCCTAGAAATAATGAATAATGCAGAATATTGTTAGTTTGTTAGTGTTTTAATGTTTACATTCACTTTGAAATCAAACACATTTCAAAGTTTAGAATCTATTAAAATAGAATATTGTTTAGAGTTTGTTTTATTGGTACACAGATTGAGGTTGTAGGTGGTTTGAGATGCACTTAGATAGGAGTAAGATCTAATCTACTCATAAACTATAAATGTAATTGATTTCTCTCTTTAATGCAAGCTTCATGAGCATAGTATCACTTGTGTGTGGTTTATTTCTAAGTTCTTATTTGGTATCAAAGCTGAGGTTAACTACATGTGAGGAACCACATTTGATTTTTGGACATAGGAATTCACTAACAAACTCTAAACTTTGAAACATATTTGATTTAAAAGTGAATGTAAACATTAAAACACAATGAATTGAAATATATCAGATCTTTTGACTGATGGGATGAGCAATGTACTCCAATTGTGACTAGATGAGTACAGAAGGAAGGTCCCACCGTGATAGAATTTTCACCCTAATGGCGAAAGTTAGTAAGCATGGGTATAGGGAAACAAATATCTAGCTTGCTAAGTAGAATTGATTGCTGCTGCATTATAGGTCGTCGGATCTGAAATAAATTCAGGTTCGATGGTCTATAATCCACTTGCCCAGGGTTGAATCCATTTATGCATTCAAAAATGCAATTTGAGCAATATAAAATTGCAATTTCACCAAGATGATGATTGCTTGATAAAGTCCAAAAAGTAGACTGTTTAGACTTGTATCAAACACATATATACCAATATAATAAACATATATTGTTAATATGAACACATACTCTCAAAGGAATTATATAATGAGAGATATTATCAAACACAATTCTAATTTTCTAAGAAGATACATGTGATTGTAACCCTGGATTTMTCATGGGCTGAGAGGGATCTAATCCTTCTAAGTGCAAACTTTTCCTCATTTTTTGAATGTAGAACAAGTTTTCACCTCAATAAATTTGATCCTTCTTAACTCATAAAAAAATGCTAAATTAAGATGAATCATCACTGATTTTATGTTTGATCATTACAAAAAATAATTAAAAGTACTAAAATTAATAACAAAATTGGTGAAATTTTATATCTCAAAAATGACTTAAATCATTATAGACATAATTTACTAAATGTTTTATTGGAAATTTTGATTTATAAAAACTTGAGGACAAAATATAATGTAAATGGAGAATAGTATAATTATTAACTAAAATGGTGGGTTTTTACATAATGTTTTAAATAACTTAAAAATATTGGATAAATATAATGAATGAAAAAACAATAATTTTTAAAATGCATGTATATTTTTCTATGAATTGAAAAATGGACATATAATTAGTTATTTATAATTAATAGAATTAAATTTTGTTTAATAAAATGTTTTTTTTTTTCAAATTATTAAGATTATGCCCGTGTGAAAGACATTTTAAAGAATCATAGTATATAAATAAAAATTGTCACTTTAATACAATTCCAATCATTAAAAAAATTAAACCAAACAACCTGCCCACACAAATAGAAGAGTTCAAAATATCAAAAATTAAGAAAATTTAAATGGATTTAAGCCCACATTGGAAACCAAGTCAGTACAGTCTTTCTTTGGGGTGCCCCCCATTAGGTTTTGGGTCTATTATAATGAGTTCCCACTAATTATTCATTGATTCGACCTTGGGAGGATTTTTTTTCTCAAAAATTGCTAAGAGTAGCCAACAATATTTGTAATTCTAGTGTGGTGGTTTGTTGTAGGGCTAATTATGTTGTCTTTCTCTCCATTCTCTTCCTAACTAACACAATAAAGAGCCCTGCATTTAGGGTATTCAGATTGGTGAGATCGAGGCAATGGGAGAAGGGAGTTAGCAAGAGGTTCTCTACCCATGTGAAAACCCCCAAACACAAAAGAAAAATCACATACATGTGCCTCATTCATTTCAACCTTTTGGACCTAGACAATAATATATAAATGAAGGTTCACATAGAGAACACAATTGTCATATGAGGTAAATAATTTGCTCCACCTAGATTTTTAAAATAAGGTTTCATTAATTTTCTTCCAAATATAAAAGAGGATTTATATTCTTATAAGTTACTACATTGTATTGAACTCAAAAACTAAAGGGAGTATGCCCATTTATAGGATAACTTTCTAGGAAATATGATTAGGAAGGAATTTACTATAAAACTTAGATATCCAATCCCAATGAGACTTAGAAAAATCATAATTTACCAAAACAAATGTTTAAAGCTTCAATATTTTTATAGATGGAGCATTTCAATTGTGACAACCCCAATTAGATAAGTCTTTGTTGATTTGATAATCCCCCAAGATTAGGGACCAATCGAAAAATGAATTATTTGGATCCAACAATGGCTTTCATGAACTTTGAATCCAAACAAATATTACCTTATGCTTAGACATTATCCTCCACAACTTGTTCAATTTGGCATGAAGAACTAGTTTTTTACACAACCATTTGTACTTATCAATAGGCTTGTACTTTTTAAAGGCCTTTAATATTCAAAATTGGATTGAATGGAGACAGAGTGAGGTATAATCAACTTAAGAATATCGATTAGGCCAAATCATTTTACTAAAGAAAAACCAATAAAGAGAAGACTAACAACGAAGAAGGTCCACTAGTTATTTTGACTATATCAGAGACAACTAGTGCACATATGTTGAAGATAAGATGATATATTAGGTATATTATATGAATGATGTTGATTGAAGGATTAGCATGAGGCCTTATCAGCAATATGAGATTCAATTTGGACATGTGCTAGTGAAAAGAAATGTCTGTGTGGAGTTAATGGACTGAGGGATCGTAAATTGGATAGTTGGTGTTAGTTACTAAAGGAAGACAAACCATTATGCGCAATTATAAATTAGTGGTACCTGTATATATAGAAATTTTCATGTATATGCACTTTCTTTTGTAAATACTTTATATTGTTTTGGAAAATGCATTTGTTGTGGGACTCGATCATAAATTGGAGCATGCATGTGCATTCATTTTTTTCAAATTGTATACCATTTCCATGTAACATTTGTATGTTTCATATATGTCACTTATGTATATGTGATTTTGTATATATTTATGCATACAAAAGTGTATCTACGAAAACACTTTTATATAGGCATACACAAAAGTGCATCTACGAAAGAACTTCCATATATGCATATACAAAAGTGCATAAAATGTGTATACGCAGAAACACTTCTATAAATGTGTATATGCGAGCTTTCATAAATATGCATATATGAAAGTCATTATGTATATGTACACATACAAATGTACATACATGAAAACCATTTCATACATGGATATTTATGGAAGCTCACATATACATGTATATGGAAGTGTTTCTGCATATGTGCATTTACGGAAGCACTTCTACATATGTGCATTTATATAAGTGAATCAATATTTCATATATACACATTTATGGAAGTGTTATATGTGCATTTGCAGAAACCAAATGTGCATATATGGAAGCCTGCTTCCATAAATGTGCATATACAAGAGTGCTTCCATATATGCACATTTACTAGAGCACTTCCATATATGCACATTTATGGAATCTGTAAGTGGACATATATGGAAGTCCATGTATGTACATTTACTGAAGTACGCTTTCATATATGTGCATATATAAAAACACTTCCTTATATGCACACATATGAAATCCAAATGCGCATATATAAAAGCACTCTTGCATATGTGATTTTATGATATTAAGGTTCTATATATACACGTATATGCACAATTATGTAAGCACTTTTGTATATGCACATTTATGGAAGTTAACATATATGCACAATTACAATATTTTGTATACGTGCCTATACATAAGTTCTTTTGTATATACACAATTACATAAGCGATATTTTGTATATGCACATATATGGAGGCCTACTTCTATAATTGCGTATATATGGAAGAAGGATTCCATAAATGCACATATACAAAAGTTTGTTTCCATAGTTTCACATATATGAAAACACTTCCATACATATGATTTTGTATGTGGCCCCAGGCTTCCATATATGCACATATATGGAAGTCGCATATTCATGTTTATAGAAGTGTGTTATATGCACATTTATGAAAGCCAAATGAAAGAACTTTCAATTCAACCCATTTAAATAAGTATGTTTCCATAAATTCACATATGTGAAAGAACTTCTGAATAGGGTCTCTTTAGTATATGCACATATCATACAAGTTTACATATACATAATCCCAATGCCGCATACAAAAAAATATATATGGAAGCACATATATGTGCATTTAAGGACACAATCTTTCATAAATGAGTTGAATTGAGAGCACTTTCATATATTTGTATTTGGATTTCGTAAATGCGTATATACATAAGTGTTTTTGTAAATGCACATTTGGATTCTGTAAATGCACATATGTGGCTTCTGTATATGTGGATATACTAAAGCACTTCAAAATATAGTCACTTATATATATGTGCATAACATACAAATGCATCTATATGGAATCCCTATGATGCATACAAAAACACATATATGGAATCACTTTCATATATGCACAATTGTGAAAGAAAGATTTCTTATATGCACATTTACAGAAGCTCACAAATGCGCATTTATGAAGCTTGCTTCCTGTTGGATCTGTTATCGCACAATTTGTAGGAAAGGTTTAGGTAGCTTGAGTCAAGGCTTCAAACTGGCGTAACAGGAGCTTCCCCACCCACTGTCACCTCGATGGGGAGCTCTTTCTATTTAGGGTGGCTAATCCCAAGGGAGACGTCCGCAGTCCTATGTAATCTGGTTTTCTGAAAGGTCTAAAAGGTCTTTTAGGATCAAGATAAAGGAGTTTCCTTTCACAAATTACTGCTTGCCAAAGGAGAGATAGTCAAGGAGAAAATCTTCCTTTGAAGACTAGCACTTTGTTTGCTTGAGACAAGACAAATAAAGCTAGAAGATGTCTTTGGAGTGGTTAGTACTTCAAAATGATAATGACTATCTTTAACATGGCAGGCAATAATATGAGTGTAATTATTAGTGAGAGTCAATTACCAATTAAAACTTATATTTTACATCACTTCTTCAATAAATACATAAAGATATGGGCATTCAATGTGTAAAATCAAATCTTTGTGATATCACAATGAAGAATTTGCTCATATATAAATATTGTTATTCTTTAGCGTCACTATTAGAGAAATAGAGGTGACGTCGACCCTAGTAATGGAGTCAAAAAAAGAAGACAATGAGTAGGACATTTTGTCAAACAAGAAACATGAATGCAATCAACTCAAAGTCTATCAAAAGGGTGACAAATGTCAAAACGTTTTTGACCAAACAAGGGTTTTTAATAAGTATGGCGTCACCTATATTGTTGTTGTTTAGGGTTGGTGGCCTTCAAGAGGTGGACGTTTGACAAATCAACCAATGAAAATACTTGAAACCTCTATGGCTTCTGAGAGATGAGTCGCAAATTTTGGTCCAAGCACAAGTTTAAAAGAGGCAAAGGCGTCATCATCAGTGGGTTAGTCTAGGCAGCTAGGGTTGAATTAGGGTTTTCAAAATAAAGAGAGAGTTTGAAAGAAAGTTTGAGCATGAAAACCTCAGCGTTTTGTTCTTAGACTAGTGCCTTGGGTAAATGGAGTCCAAAAAGTGGAGAAGGATAATGGCTTGGAAAGACTTAAACCTAAGGACAAGAGGTTAGGTTTAGTGGTGCTTTTGCACAATGTGAAGGGCCACCAAATCAAAACCCCTAAAAGAGGGAGGCTCGTGCAGTGTAGCTAAAGCTAGGCCTCATGCTCCTCCCCTCTTTCCTTAAGACTCTTTGGCAAAGCAGCTAGCTATAAAACATAAATATATGAAGCTGAAAAGTGTTGCTTGGGACAAGGATTTTCAAACCCTAGAAGCCAAACCCTAGGTGTAAAACAAAATTAGGCCTAGGGCGTCTTCTTCTTCAATCTATGCTTCAAATGCTTTCGAGAAAAAGAAAGGCTAGTGTAGCTATGGCTGGAAGGCTAAAACCTAATAGCTAATCAATGGCTATCAAGCTTTATCATGGGGACATGAAGCCATGACCTACTTGTGTGTTGGCTCCTAGGGTTTTTAGTGATTAAGCAAATAATAACAATGCTTAACAATGCAAGTAAGCAATTCTACCTACAACAACCATTCAATAAATAAGTTTTATGCAAAATGTACTTACAAGTATGAAGAGCATAATAGAAAGTCCTAGTTGTAACACCTTCCAATGATAAAAATCACCATGCATATGCAAAAGATAATCCTCCAAGTGTGGCCTCACTCCAAGACCAAAAATAGCAAGACAAGAGCTAAGAGCAAGTCTCTCATAAGAGGGTAAGTAAAGTTAACATTATTTCAAATGAGGGTAAAGCGTCCTCAATTTATATCATCCTCATGACCTTAAATTACAAAATAGGCCATTCAAAACAACCGACAAGGCTCATGACTTTATAATATTTCATTGTTGTCATAAATGTAAAATGTCAAAAATGAGCTAAAATGGGAGGCGTCAAGCCCCTCTGAGGGAGGCGTTGGCCTTTTTGGGCATGATCAGCATCTGAGAGGCAAGGCGTTGGCCCCTCTGGGCCTCTGCAAAGGCTGCGTGCTTACAAAGGTTCAAAACCTTGTTGCCACATCCTCGGAAATGTCAGGTCGTATGGTGGTGTCTGCCCGTGAGCCATCATACCACTGCCCATTTGATCCCCATAGGTCAATCTATGCCAAAGCGTCTGATGGGGAATCCTTATTATTCTCCATGCAAGGGCTCGTCACAACTCTGCAATCTGCCTCGCCATCCCATCAACCATATGATGGGCTCTTGATATGGAGGTCGAGCTAATCATCTCCCCATGTGCACCGATCGTCTGGTACATGTCCACTTAGGGCATGTGCACATCAAAGGCTACTCCCTCCAGGGGCTCATGAGTCATAGACATCATAGCAATGTAAATCATAATCTCATCATTAAAATTATCAAACATATGCATGAAATCCCTATCACATCATCTAGAGCTTAAAGACATTACCGCAGGATCTACTATACAAAGCTAAGGAAACCAAACATAAAACCTATTGGGATAATACCCACGTTGAGATGGAGAGTTTCCTCAAAAGGATCATTCAAGCCATGTGTAATGAGATGATATGGTTTTAGGGATTTCAGGCATAAGACCAAGTGAGTGTTATGCAGCAGGTGTACTGTAGGAGCCGAGCTATACCCGTCATGGATGCATTTTTTTCCAAGCCCTTTTTCGCCTTATCTTTCTTTTATTGCTTTTACTACAAGCACTGACGAAGAGGACACACTGGCAGTGGCGGGCTGGCGGTGTTACCCACTAGTATCTTCGCTGTGAGAAATGAGAAGGGCTCGTGATGAGACCCACGCACTTTCCTTTGTATACAGCAAGAGTCCTTGCCCTGGTTTGGTGACCGGATGTTGGCAATGTCATACTGCTAAATACTATGAACATAATGGTCGGCTCGTGATGAGACCTCCATCCTCTTGGTGCAGGTCTTGCACTTAATAATTTATCATTTTCTTAGGGTCCCTTAGTTTTCTTATCGAGAGGATTTTTATTGCCTTCGGGGATCTAGGCGAGAAGCATCTCTAGGTTTATTCCTATAGTTTTATCTTTTACCCGGTGCTTTTACCCCTACGGGCCTTTGGCCCCTTCTTCCCTAGAAGACAATATGTACTGCACAGGAAGGTTATCCTAATGGTCGGACTAGGGAATGGGATGGATAGTGGGGTATAAGATGAAAAAGTGATAAGATGGAGGCGGACGATGGCTCGCAAATCCCCTCGGTGGCTAACCAAAACCATGAATAACAACTTGCTAAGTTTCCCCATCAACAGCCAGCCCCCAACAATGGTCAAGAGTGGATTAGTGTAAAGATCCAAGCAATCATCCGAGTGAAAGAAAGGAAACCTAATGCATATATAAGAAGGTTATAATGATCAAATATGACACATACCATGATACCTCGACAATTCCTCATGGAGCAAGAGCCCTCTACGATGCAAGCCCATCTTAGATAGTGATGCGTTTGTGCTGTGACATGACAAGAAATCTGGTGGAAAAGAAGAAAAGATGGGTACCTCGAGGTCATGCTCAAGTCACTCCTGCTCTCGATGCTCCATGTCTAGGACCATGTGAATTTTCGAGAGACACGATCTCCTAGTATCTAGATCCTCGGGGATAACATAAGCTCAACTTCGAGGACCTGTGCTAGCTGTGGCCTTATGAGAACCTCAACAATTTGGCATAGACACGTGACTGCTCACTTTCGACAAAAAGGCATCAACGACCAAAGACGGGGTGGCAATACCACACCGTAAAGCAACAACATAACATATACATGATAATTGTGTATATAAGGCAGTAAAACAAGAACAAACAAGATGCATATATAAAGAATCAAACAATCGATATAATACGTGGAAGTGATTACTCATATGGTCATGTCGCACCACCTTGGTGGGGTTTGGGGAGGCGTCCACTAATAGGTAATGAAACCTTCTTCCTCCTAAAATGAACAAAATAGTATGAATCATTCAGCGATTCAATCCCCGATCTCCCGAAAGGTCAGAGCCATGATTGTATGCTTCCTTTTGCGACTGGCTGGGCTCTCCTTCACGGGTATCCCATCCCGCACTATCTCTCCTTCTTGTATTTTTGAATCTTCGTTTCTCATTTTCTTGAACCCTTGTGTATTGTACTGAATGAGGTGGGTGAATACGGAGAAAATGCTTCAGTGGGGGACGGATGTATCGAACTTCATCTTCACTCTCTTTGGTCTTTTCAAAATTTTAACCGTCCACTTCTTTGTTTGAAATTGGTCTAGAAGTTGATACTCTTCTTCTTTTTTTGGGCCACTCAATCTGGTCAATTCTTCTTCCGTAGTAAAGAGAATATCTTCTGGAGGTATTCTTGAAGAGTTTGTATCATCTTTCGCGGAGTTCATTCTTAGCGAGGCAGCATCACATGATTTCAGTCAGTGAATGCGTTAATGTCGTTGATTGTCCCATCCTTCAAAGGTAGTTGCAAAAGTAGAGATCCATTTCGAGGATCCTCCTATCATTGCACCAAACTTTTCTAGACAAAATCATTCCCCATACATCGGGACATCAGCGACTATTATGTCTATGTGAACTATTTTCTCAGGAAATTCTTTTAGTAGTACTTCAATGTTCTCAATCACACCATGTCTGGTACAGACCTGGATTCAAATCCAAAAACATTCCTATAAGGCCTGGTTACCTTCGGGCCCATTTGCTGCATGACCTTAAGAGACATCATGGTGGCACCTTAACTTTTGTATCCTGGCATCGCGGTTTTTTGAGATATTTGTTGTTCATTGCAAAAGTCATGAAGAAAGGAGGATATTCACCGTAATTGATTCTGAAATGATTCGCTACTTGACATGATTGGGGGTCATCAGGCTCAGGCGTTCCTGAAAGAAGTTGTTGAAGCGCTCTTTGATTGTTAAGTTTTAATGAAGCTTCTTTTGGAAGACGTTCACATCGCATCTTCGTCAAAGCTCCTTCCAAGTCGAAATCGAGAGTAACCTTATCAGCTTTGGTTTCTTAGGAGGAGGAACTTGAGAAGATTTCGATTGACTTACTTGTGAATAGCAGGTTTCTTCTGTATACCTGAACTTCTTGCTTCTTTAGCTTCTCGTGATTACGGGTCCAAGTTGTTGATTATTGCTAACCTTGCTGCTAGAGCTGCTTCCTTCATAGCTTGTTAATGCTCTACCGTTAGTGATGTTTATCTGAGGGCATTATGAAAATAAGTCAAAGGTGTTGAATTGTTGTTGGTCAACATTATAAGAACACTCATCTGTGTGCTCATTCAGTATGGATCTATCCCGCGGCATTTCGCGAGGCCAAGAAGTATTTGGTACCTCATTTTTCATTCTTTGGTTTGTAATTTTGATTCCTTTTTGGAATGACCCTTTGAAAGGAGGTCTAGGTGCTTGGGTTTGGGACCTTTCAAGTCTCGATGGTTCATCATTTCCTCTTGATTCTTCATGATAGCATATCTAATGAAGCTTGTAACTAGCGATCGCAGTGCCTGAGATCTAAAGCGGGCTCGGCATTGTGGGTATTTGCCCTGCAGCAATCTATCTTCCCACTTAAGGTTGGCAAAAGGAAGCTCAATCTTAGATAGCGAAGGTTCCTTCAATCTTGAAAGTTTACACCAAGTTCTTGAGCTTCTTGAATGGATTGAGATTTTGTGTCTCTAAGGTACCCTAATTGGCCATTGAAGATCTAGTATAAGGTGTACAATATAATCATCTTTGGTTGATGGCTTGGGGGAATCATTTGGAGTCTTGGCTTCAAATCATGTATGAAACTCCCTTATTGACTCATTCTCACATTTGGAAATCCCATATAACCGTGTAAGTAGCATGTTTGGGTTTTCTTTGATGCTCCACCTTTTGAAGAAAATTTCTTCAAGTTTATCCATGGTTTTAATACTCCATCAGGTAGGTAGAATACCAATGTCTTGCAACATCATAAAGTGCAGTGGAAAAAAGCTTCATGACCAAGTCTTGTGCATCATCGGCAATAGGGTGAAACTGGAAAAACGACCAGAAGCTACTCATGTGTTCTTGACACCAATAGCATGTCGATCTTGCGGTAAACAGGCAACCACTTTTCATACTTAGGTGGCATTGCTAGGGTAACCAAGTATAGCTGACATCTAGAGGCCGAACAAGTTAGATGACCATTGTCTTTGATTATTGTGGACCGGGGGTTTTGCTAAATGCGAGGTAGACATGTTTAAAGGAAGTCTCTTTCCAAAGAGTGACCTGACAACAGGTGAATTAACAGGGAGGCTTCATGCGAAGAGAGTTAGGGGAGGGTGTGTACTATCATGCGGTTTGTGGAGTCGCCGGATGGTTTCCTTGAAACTACCAAAGAATAGGGGAAAAGGTAGTGGAGTCTCCATGTAAGCTTACAAGAAATTACAGTGGAGCTTGCCAAAGATATGTCGTTGAGGGAAGGTAATTTCGGTGTGTTCCTACGACAGCGGTAGCCAAAATGTTATGCAGGTTGTAGGAAAGGTTTGAGTAGCTTGAGTCAAGGAGGGCTTCAAAGGCGTAACAAGAGCTTCCCCACTTGTACATCCTCACCTCGATGGGGAGCTCTTTCTATTTAGAATTGGCTAATCCCAAGGGAGGCGACCCTAGTGTCGCGGGTTTCTGAAAGGTCTAAAGGTATTTAGGATCAAGATAAGGGTTTACTTTTTTCCTGCCGAGATTAAACGCTCAAGAGAGATAGTCAAGAGAAAATCTTTCACTGAATGGCTTTTGTTTTGAGACAAGACAAATAAAGCTAGAAGATGTCTTTGATGGTTAGTACTTCAAAGTATTAATGACTATCTTTAACATATACGAGCAATAATGAGTGTAATTATTGTAGTCAATGATTGCAATTAAAACTTATATTTTGTCACTTCTTCAATAAATACACACAAAGATATAGGCATTCAATGTAAACTGTAAAATCAAATCTTTGTATTATCACAGTAAAATTTGCTCATATATATATAAATATTATTCTTTGTGTCACTAATAATGCAGAGAAGAGAAATAGGGTGTGACGTCGGCCCTAAATATTGATCAAAAGAAAGAAAGAAAGAGCGTTAGCCCTTTTGGGCCAATCGTATCAAGAGAGGCAAAGGCGTTGGACCCTCGCGGGCCCTCTGCAAGAAATTTGCCAAACATGCCACAAAGGTCCAAACACCTTTATACATCCTCGAGGAAATGTCCGATTACGCTTATGGTGGCGTCCTGCCATCCAGTATCCTACCTGGTGATCCCCTTAGGTCAATCTCTGCCAAAGCGTCACGATGAGGGCATCCTTCTTCTTCTCATACGGGGCTCCGTCACAACTCATCTGCCTCGCCATCCCAACAACCATCGATGGAATAGCCACTGACCCCATGGAGGCTGACTAATCATCTCCCCCATGTGCACAGATCCTCACGTGTTACCTGTCCGTCGGGCATGGTCACGCACATCAAAAACTTCATCATGGGCTCGCTCAGTCCTAGAACATCATAGCAATGTAAATCATATCTCATCATTAAAATTATCAAACATATGCATGAAATCCCTATCACATCATCTAAGAGCTCAAAGACATTACCTGAGATCTACTATACAAAGCTAAGGAAACCAACGAGAGAAAAACCTGATGGGCTAATACCCACGAGATGGAAAAGTCTCCTCAAAGGATCATTCAAAGCCATGTGTATTAATGAGATGATATGGTTTAGGGATGTCAGTCATAGTAAGACCAAGAGTGGTGTTATCCATTAGGTGCCTTTGTAGGAGGCGAGCTATACTAGTCATGGATGCATTTTTCCAAAGCCCTTTTGCCTTATCTTTCTTATTTGCTTTTTACTACAAGGTCTGAACAGAGGACACTTGTAGCAGTGGCCGGAAGCGACAACATTATTACCCACTAGTATCTTCACATGTGAGGATAATGAGGGCTCGTGATGAGACCCCTTTCGCTTTGGCCATGCAACCAAGGAGTCACTTACCTAATTTAGTGACGAGATGGTGGCAATGTCATCTTGCTAAATACCTATGAACATAATGGAGCTGACTCATTAGAGACCTCCCATCATTCCTTGAATTTAAGTCTTGCATTTATTAATTTTATCTTTCTTAGGGTCCTTAGTTTCTTATCGAAGCTTTTTATTTCCTTCTAGCAGGGGATCCTGATGACATCTCTGAGTTTATTTCCTATGAAACTTATCTTTTACCGGTTGCTTTTACCCCCTAGGCCTTTAGCCCCTTCTTCCCTAAAGACAAGATGTACCTGGAAGGTCATCCTAATGGACAGACTAGAGTCATGATATTTATATGACGGTATAAGATGAAAAAGTGATAAGATATAGAGGGAAGCCGGACGATGGCTTTGCAAATCCCTCTTGGTGGCTAGCAAAACCCATGAATAACATCTTGCTAAGTGCCCCATCAATCGCCCCAACAATGATCAAAGTCGATTATTGTAATATCCAAGCAGTCATCGAAATGAAAGAAACCTAATGCATATATAAGAAGGTTATAATGATCCAAATATGACACATACCATGATATCAGACTAATGATCAAATATGACACATACCATGATACCTCAGACCAATTACCTCATGGAGCAAGAGCCCTCTCTGATGCAAGCCCAGGCCGATAGTGATGGAAGCTGGTACTGCTGACAGGACAAGTCTGGTTGAGAAGAAGAAAGATGGGCCCTCCAGGGCCATGCTCAAGTCACTCCTGCTCTCGGTACTCCATGTCTAGGACCATGTGGGCCTCGAGACATGATCTCCTAGTTGTCCCTAGATATCGGGGATAACAGGGTCAACATTTTGTCATCTTTTCACTAGTCAAATCATTCATTTTCACATCATCCTCTTACCATTCACCATCATTTGTAACCATTTTCCTCCATGAATATACCAAAATACCCTTACACATGTTAAATTAGTTTATTATCATTTATTTCCTTTATTTTTAATAAATTAAGAATAATTATGGTTGGTCTTACTAATGAGGGTTTACACAGAAATTTCCTACAATCAAAGAGAAAATGACTTCCAAAGTTGACATATCTATGCAAATCTAGCTGAAATTCCATAATTGGGGTTTTGTTCCTAGACCTGTTGACATGATTTCATGTTTTTCAATTCATACCCAACTCTAGCATGGCCACCTCCAACTCATGATTTACATTTCAGTCAAAATTAGAAACATCCAACAAACACCAATCTTTACATGTAAATTCCATATAGATGAGGACGAATTAGGGAATTTCGCGACATGGTTTTTGTGCAGAATGAGCCCATTTAGGTGAATAGTGATAAGATTCTCCAAAAAGTGCATGACGTGGGTTGTACAAACATTTCTTCAAATCACATCCTCCCAAATTTCATGTTGCGACCATTTCTTGTCAAACGTATGCCAAGTGACCAACAAAAGATGGGATTCGACGCCGGAGGAGGTTGGATTGATTTGATCACTTAGAAAATCAAGGAAAAGAAAGGGAAAATAAGCGATCTCCTATCCTTCATGCTCAATATGAGATCTAATCTTAATATTCTACACATATTCAAAAACATAATGCGATTATGAGCATATTCATATTTTCCATGTAAATCTATAAAAACAGAAGTCAAAGAATGTAAATGGAGGTGGGGGATATGGATATTACTCTTGAAGAATCAATTGTGTAACCTGTAATATTTTGAAACTATTGAATACAAAGAGATTTATGATCCATTCATGGTGTTAAAGTGTTCTTAGAATTTTGAGTTTTATTAGGCAATATACCCGAGAGGCCCCCCTAGTATGTGTTGCATTTTTGTTCAATTATTTAAGTAAAATTAACTCGTGTTTTCCATTCTTTCTTATTTATGAAATTCATGTAATAAAAAACCAGTTTCTATGATTTCTTTCATAGACAGATAATTCCTATAACTTTCTGAAATCGCAAGGAATTATGTACACACATGAATTCCTATAACTGTCTAAAATTGCAGGAAATGTTGTAACTCCTGTAATTACACATAATTTCTGAATTTAACAGTTAGATTTGAACAAAGATTATCTTAGTGAGTAAATTTCATTTGATAAGTGTGATAGGTTAATTTATCATTCCTTGCAAAACATTTATTTCCTTTTCTCTTCATTAAGTTTAGAATCAAACAATGACTCATAACTTAGGGTGACTCACACGACTTTACACTATTTGACTGAAACAGAGTATGAGTACATATATACACCTAGTGTTTGCATATGAGATGGTAGTTCACTTAATTGAAGGTTAAATAAGTCCCTTTAGTCACGAGAATAAATCTCAGTCCCTTAGTCATATTCTGAACCTTTATGCTTTAAATTTACAATATGTTTACTTTTCCATAGGAATCTTAAGTGACTACCAAGCTAGTTCTGCATACATTGTGCCGACACCTCATAAGTTTACAAACCCTAGATTGATAGAAAATGCTTTAGAATTTAGTTAACCAAACTACAATTAAAATACCTGACATTTTAGTGTTGTTTCCGAGGAGGTGTCAAGGAATTGGTTTTGGAAGTCATAAGTTTTCTATTGTTTTTAGTTGTAAGCTTCTTGATTTTTCTTTTTGCAAATTTCAAATCTTTCTTCTTGCAAGTTTTTTTATTTTCTTAGGTCCTTAGACATTTTCTTGCATTTTATTTTTTAAGCCAACATTTACGACTTGGAGGAGGAGAAACAATAAGATGAGAGGTAAGAACTTGCAAGGTCACTTTAGTGAGTTTCTCCAAGTCCTCGTCATGTTGGCACCGTAAGTGTGTTTTCTTTCATGCAAGTTTTTTTTCTCATATTTTTCTTTAAATTTGTTTGGTGTGGTGTATTTGTTTCTGATTTCATTTATTTATTTAAGGAAGAGATTTTTTTTTTTTTAAACCTTCCCATACACTAATCCATTCATGAGAAGAATCTTTTGAACAACCAGGATAACTTAAGAATGCTCAATAATTTGTTGAGAAAGGGGGGATGTGTTGCTACATGGATTTTCTCAACTCTTTGCCCAAAGTTCAGAGTCATCACTAGGGGAGATTATGCATATCATGAAGAATTTGAAGAAAAAATGATCCATGAACAGACCCCATAAGAGAATGACTTAGAATTTTCTTCTAATCCTTATCAACAAGGAGACAAGATCAATGAGTCATGGATAATCTCAGATGATGAGTAGATACTAGAGCCAAAAATTGAAGAATTTCTTGGATGCTTTTCACTGGATCCCTCGTGTACTAAAAAATATGATGATCGGTTTCCTAAAGAACTTCATGACATGAAAACTACAAGAAATCATGGAAACAAGGATTATATTGAATTTTTGTTTCCATCATTCATTAGTTTGTAGCATCCCTCCATATTTAAACAATTCTTGGCACCACCACTACAAAAACAACTATCTTCTCATATCCCGGTATTCATTAAGGTACAATTTTCATACTTGGATGTGAGTTTAACAGAGATATTATTGCATGAATGGATGCATTGGAAATATTCCTACACTTTGAAAGAGTTTTTATTTTTCAAGTAAAGTAGGATTGTGTAAAAAATAAATAAATAAAAAGTAAAGATAAAAATAAATCTTAGTTGTGAAAACCGGGTTATTGGTGCCAATAAGAATGTAATATACTTGAAAGCCAAGTTACTGGTGGGTTTAAGTTATCAATAAGTCAATAAGTCAAATTTCTGGTAATTACAGGAAATTTACAAAAATTGTGAAAGTTTTTGTATTCTCTTTCAAATGTAAAGTTTCATAGAATTTCAATAAATTGATCATAGATAGAAGTGATTATATTTTTCAGTATCAATATAACATTATATCAATTCATCCATCTTCAATAGTCTGTGGTAATTAATAAAAATATTCTCCAAAGATAGAATTTCCAACCTGTGGAAAAATGTCAATTTCAAGCGAGGCAACATACAACTCTTAAACTTTCCTTTGGTTTCAAGAATACATATTTTTCATATCCTAATCTCTCTCTTGTATTATTTCAACTTCAATAAGCCTCACTCTCATATACCAACTCAAGATTTCACGAAGTGCACTCATCCCTCAAGCATCATTAAAGATATCCACGTAAATATCGACTTCCTTACTTTATTTGCATGAAGACATGCAAAGATCTCGGTGTGGGGGAGAACAACAACAGTTTCCAAACCTTCAAGCAAGGTAGAGTAGTAGTAGTTTCCAGACCTTCAAGTGAGGTAGAGCAATAGTAGTTTCCAAACCTTCAAGCGAGGTAGAGAATCAATAGTTTCTAGACCTTCAAGTGAGGCAGATCAATAAAAATTTCCTGTATCCTTCAACATTATAGGAATTTTAGGAGTAATTACTAGAATTTCCTATAGTTTCTATCAATTACAGAAATTTTAGGCATAGTTACAAGAATTTTGTGAGTTTCATGAGATAAGTTTTCAACCTTTTCAGAATTTCTTTCAAATAAAAATGCAGAGGTAATCTTCAACATAATGTTTTACAGCGTCAAGAAGAGATGAATGTGCATATTACATGCATACTTGATCCTGCAAATATGCAGTTCAATGTTGGGTTTGCATCTATGGTACTTCCAAAAACACAAGCTTGGCCTTCTGTTGGACAAAAAAATTAATTTCTTGAATGATATGGCCAACCAGACTATTAATATTACATGAAAAAATAGGACTGTAAATTTGGAACTACTTGCAAATATAACCGTCCAAAAGAAAGGGTTGCACAGTCACCAAGTGTGTACTAAATCCAATTGGGTTTCCTTTGAGACCTAATCAACCAACATCCACATTCTACAATCGTTATGGTATTTGTAAGTTTGGTTATGTTTGCAAGTTTGATCATATATTGGTTGTAAATTATAGTCCGTCAACTTCACTTTTTGAACAACTACTAGCTCCATATCCAAGAGGTAGTTCCCCCAAAATAATGCTTGTTTGATCCTGGTTTTTAGAAAATTCTCTGGAAGCTTTGATGGTCAAATACAATCTTTAATATTAGAAGATTCATCTAGATTCAAGAACCATTCAACTATTGATGGTCCAGTTAGTGTAAAAGAAACAAATAGATCAAATTCTGTTGTTTCTATCTGATTTCTCTTGATATTTCTTCAGGCTAACATTTTTTTTGTTTGTGATGATTACATAGACTGCTTGTTGGAGCTAGAATTTCTAGCCTTTGAGTGAAAAAAAATAGTTTGCAAGGTTGTATGGTTCAAATTTTTTGTAGCAACCATAATTCTCCTATGCTCCAATAGTCAAAGTCATCAAATCGACATCTTCAGTCCACATCAGCCTTTATCATTCTTAGGATTTCAATGTTCTTCAGCCTAAATCTCCAATATGAGTTGTTACAAAGGTAAACCTGAGTTAAAATCCAGTTATGAGATTTTTAATTTGTTAAAAATTTAGGAAATGTTTGATGAGTAACCACTATATCCTATATCTCCATTTTCTTTCATATTGCCCATTTCCTTTACCACATATACCACCATGTACCATACCACTGTAAAATAATTTCCTTATCCTTCTCATTTCGATCCAACATGATCCAATATACTTTGATAAGTATTGTTGCTCTTGTTCAAAGAAATCAAGATAAAATTATTGTTCATTGTGACAATAATTCAAATTAACAAGGATAATTTCATTTTCTGGGATTTCTTCTTTCCACATAAAAAATCCTGTAGCAAGTGTTCAAAATTCCAGTAGCAAATTCCAAGGTTAATATATTAGCTCAACTCCTGATCAAAGCTATAATGAATGCCATTTTTTCCATACACAGAGAAAAGATTGATTTGTTGATATCTCCCAAACCACTAACCCGTTGGTCGTGAAATTTGGACCATAAATGTATCAAGGTATAATGTATAAACATAAAAATTTCAAGCAAACTCAGTTTATATTTTTCAAGAAAATTGCCACCGTCACCTTCAACCATTTTACCTTTTTCTCAAAATTTATGCATCTGTTGGCTGCAATGTTTGGTGAGCATAATCATAGTGGTGATACTAATAACCTCACCAAATTTCATAGAAAACCAACTTGCAATTTGAGAGATAATGGCTAGACAAGAATGCTACAAGAAGTCGGTTATAATATTTTGGGTTACAAAATATTTCAAAATTCAATTCAAATAAAATGGATCAATTATGAGGTCATCATCTCTTTTTCATGAGGACATGAAAATCCTCAGGTGTGGGGGAGATGTCGAGTCTCCATTTTGTCATATTTTCACTATTCAAATCATTCATTTTCACATCATCCTCTCACCATTCACCACCATTTATAACCATATTCATCCATGAATATACCAAAATACACTTACACATGTTAAAGTGGTTTATTATCATTTATTTCCTTTATTTTCAATAATTTAAGAAGAATTATTCTTAGTTTTACTAATAAGGGTTTACGCATAAATTTTCTGCAGTCTAAGAGCAAATGAATTCCAAGGTTGACATATCTACGCAACTCCAGGTGAAATTCTAGAACTAGGTTTTTGTTCCTAGACTTGTTGACATGGTTTCATGTTGTTTAATTCATACCAAACTCCAACATGGCCACCTCCATCTCATGATTGATATTTCAGTCAAAATCGGAAGCATCCAACATGCAATGATCTTTGCATGTAAATTCTGGATCGATGAGGATGAATCAGGGAATTCCCTGACATAGGTTTTGTGTAGAATGAGAACATTTAGGTGTCTGGCAAGAATATTCCTTAAAAAGTGCATGACGTGGGATGTACAATCATTTCTTTAAAGCATATCCTCCCAATTTTTCTATTGTGTTCGTTTCTAGTCAAACGTCTGCCAAGCGACCAACAAAAGATGGATTTCAAGGCTAGAGGAGGTTGAATTGATTTGATCACTTAGAAAATCAAGGAAACATAAAGGAAAATCAAGGATTTCCTATACTTCATGCTCAATATGAGATCTGATCCCAATATTTTGCATATATTTAGAAACAAAATGCTATTATGAGCATATTCTATTTTTCCATATAAATCTATAAAAACATAAGTCAGAGAATGTAAATGGAGGTGGGGATATGGATATTACTCTTGAAGAATCATTTTTGTAACTTGTATACTTTGCAACTATTGAATACAAAGATATTTATGATCCATTCATGGTGTTAAAGTGTTCTTAGAATTCTAAGTTTCATTAGGCAACATATCCCAGGAGGCCCCCTAGTATGTGTCGTGTTTGTGTTCAATTATTTCAATAAAATTAATTTGTGTTTGTCAATCTTTCTTATTTCTACAATTCCTGTAATTGGAAACCAATTTCTATGATTTATTGCATAGACAGATAATTCTTGTAACTTTCCAAAATTGCAGGGAATTCTGTACACACAAGAATTCACGTAACTGTCTAAAATTGAAAGAAATGTTGTAACTCATGTAATTACACATAATTTCTGAATTTAACAGTTCGATTTGAACAAATTGATCTTAGTGAGTAAATTTCATTTGAGAAGTGTGATAGGTTAATTTATCATTCCTTGAAAAACATTTCTTTCCTGTACTTTTCATTAAGTTTAGAATCAAACAATGACTCATAACTTAGGGTGACTCACTCAACTTTACATTATATGAATGAAACAAAGTACGAGTACACATCTACACCTAGTGTTTGCATATGAACTGGTGGTTCAACCAATTGAAGGTTAAATAAGTCCCTTTAGTCAGGAGAATAACTCTTAGTCCTTGAGTAAGATTCCAAACCTTATTGCTTTAAATTTTCAATAGGTTTACTTTTCCACGGGAATTGTAAGCGACTACCAAGATAGTTCTACATACAAAGTGTCAACACCTCATAAATTTACTTACCCTGGATTATAGAAAATGCTTTAGAATTCAGTTAACTAAAGTACAACTAAAATACTTGACACTTCCATAAATTCCCATACACACAATCCCATATATGCATATATGGAGCTCGTTTTTATAAATATTCAAACACTTATGTAAATGTACATATCCATAAGACCATATATGCACATATAGGGAAGCATGTTTCTTGTAAATGTGCATATACAAGAGTGCTTCCATATATGAACATTTAGCTTTTGTAAATGTGCATGCATATATGGAAGCACTTACATATATGCGCATTTGTCTTATATATATATATATGGAAGTGTGCTTCTATAAATGCACATATGCAGACTTCCATATATGTACATATACAGAAGCACACTTCCATATATACACATTTATAGAAGCACTTTTTCATATTCCCTTATACAAAAGTGAGGTGGACTTCTTTATATGCACATTTATGGAAGTAGTCTTTTGTATATTTTCATTTATGGAAGCCCATTTAAATTTTTTAAATGCACTTACTTAAAAATGCTTCTGTAAATGTGCATATGTGAGCTTTCGTAAATGTGAATATATGGAAGGGCTTCCGTATATGCACATTTTTATGCATGCATATACATAAGGGCTTCAATATATGCACATTTTTATACATTGATATATAGAAGTGCTTTGTATATGTGCTTTTGTATGCATACATATATAGAGAAGTGAAATATATGGAGCATACAAATGCAAAATACAAAGCGTACAAATGAAATTATATGAAACATATAAATGTGAAATGAAGATAATATATAGTTTGAAAAACATGAAAAAATGAATGCACAAACATGCTCTAATTTATGAGGAGTCCTATAGTGAATTTTGTTTCCAAAACAATATAAAGTATTTATAGAAGTTTGTGTGTATATGTGTTAAACCCTAATATTGGTTCATTACCCCTTAATTGGGGCATATTACATTAGTAATGTTATTTTATTTATGTTGGCTTTATTCCATTAGTTGTAATTATACCTCCTAGTCTCCTATATATACCAAGGAGACATTTTCATTTGGAATCAT
>SNQJ01S0015556.1:70788-83939 GCA_010110895.2 Picea sitchensis
TGGAGGTTGCCCCCTTGAAGAGGCCTGTGAACATTGCTTTCTGAATCAAAGTGCTATTTCTATTGCTATTGTTATATCTTTTGTGTATTGTGAAGATTATGCTGGATATTTTACTGTTATTCTGCCATTTCTAGCATTTTATTTATGTTCTGCATATTTTATATATCTGGTATCTTGCATCCTTCAATTCAGTGTGATTTCTTGCTATCTAAAACTATGTTATATAACATTTTGCATTGTAATTCCCTACATCCATACATTCTCCCAACAAATGCAACATTAAAGTCGATGCCCTATTAACTTGATCATTGGTGAGAATTAATAGTTAGGCATTGTTTAATTCTCCCATAACATCACTCATATTAATTTATCGATTCAATCTATTGAACAAGAAGTTACAACATCTATTGGCACTAGTTGAATCATTTGGATTGTTGAATAAAAAAATACAACCACATGCTTGATTGAATCTTGTTATAAAGTTAGTTTTGGAATTCAATTGGGCTCCCACCTACAACACTATGACCAATTGACAAGATTGTTGGATGTAAATCCTTGATGTTAAGGCACAAGGTGACTAATATTTGAATAAGAGACAAAGAGAGATAAGTGCTCTAGATCATATTATGAGAAACCAATAAATAAAAAATAAAAACCAAAAATTAAAGAGATCGGAACAAGTCGCATATATTTATTCATCTAGTGAAAGGAATTTTATATTTTACAAAGGGTCCACTCAAAACAAATGCCTAAGTGAAAGAAATAGTAAACTAAATGCACATAACTCGAAGGCTAAAAGAAATTATAAACAATGCAAATGCACACAAATTGAAGGATGAAAGAAATGATAAATAATGCAATGCACAAACTCTAGGGATAAAAGGTGCAATTACTCTAACGAACTTTACTAGATTTGTTGGGGATTAACCTGCCATGCATGCAACTCTAGGGCTAAAATATGCTACTAGTTTAACAACATTTACTAGATTTATTGGGGACTGTGATGTTATGAGGTGGTTCATTTTCCTTGAGAGGAATCCTGAGTGAGAGAGAACCAATGTTACCTATCACTTGAATTACCACATGCATGATATTCCCTTAAGTACATTGTTTCCACTACTTGATTTATCATTCAATTGAATCATTGGTGTATTTACCTCAATACCAAATTGACCTCTTGTTGGGAATTTGACTGTTAACTATAGCCATCTTGAATAGATAAAATGAAGCATTGGGTATGAATACTTTAATAAACAAAGTGTTTTTTTTTTTTTTCCTTTGATCAATTACCTACAACATATGGGCAATGGAATGGGAAATAATGTTACATAGGAACATGGGATCTACAAAATACCATTTTGTGTTGGTTTTGACAATCAATTGTTTACATTGTGGAGTTTAATTGTTGTGTAAGCACATTCAAATAAAATAGTTAATAATATACTAGATCATGTACACATATGTGAGTAGTCGATGTGTTTGAATTGAAATGCATTGATATATGCCTTACAAAGATTGTAGGGGGCAATGTGAACACAATATTGACATAAACCTTAAGCCCAAATATGTGCCACTTCTTCCTTATGTATGTAAGTAATGGTTTCATTACTCTTCCTTCTTCCTTACTATATTGTTATCAATAGTGGTGCCCTCTGTAAATATCACATAGGTAATTCATTAGTGGTCAAAGAGAGAATACATATGCCCATTTAGCTAGAGGACATAATGCTTGCAATCAATTTTGAATAGAGTGACTACATTGACATCATATTGTAATTGGGGCTTGCAAAGAATAAATTACATTGACAAAAGTTGAAGGGATATATTTATAATGGTTTAAGTGTTGTGAATGCACCTTCAGAGCCACATCATGCCTTGTTTGTTTTAACATAATATAATCGATTTATTTATTATTATTTTTGGTAGTAACTGAGACTTTCATGCCTATTGTAAAATAACAAGAAGTTGAGCTTGCACTCGGAATTGAGAAAAATGGGATATAGGCCTACCATTTATAGATCAATGCGTACAACTAATCTATAAACATGCATGATAATTCATCTTCATTTGGTAACTAACACCAACCGCCAATTGACAAGATCACAATCCATAAATTCCACACAAGCATTCCTCCTCCCTCACACATGTCCAAACTAACTCTAGTACTACTGACAAGGCCTTACACTAATTCATCAATCAACATCATTTATCTAATATACCAAACCTATCATCTTATCTTCAACATATGTGCACTAGTTGTCTCTAGTCTAGTCAAAATAACTAGTCAACCTTCTTCCTCTCGATATATTTTCCTTTAGTAAATTGACTTGACCTAATTAAGATTCCTAAATTGATTCTACCTCATTCTTTCTTCACTTGGTTTGATTTTGAGTCATAAATTATTTTAAAAATTACAAGTTTCTTGATGAGTACAAATGGTTTATGTGTAAAAAACTAGTTCTCGATGGTAGATTGAACAAGTTGTGGAGGTTAATGTCTAAGCATACGGAAAGGTTTGTTAGGCTTCAAAGTTTGTGCAAGCCACCAATGGATCCAAAGAATTCATTTTTCGGTTGGTCCCTAATATTCCGAGATCGATATTTGAAAAAAACTTAGCCAGTTGGGGTTGTCATAATTGAAATGTTCTATCTCTAGAAAAAATGAAACTTTAAACAATTGTTTTGGTAAATTATGATGTTTCTGAGTCTCCCTGGGATTGGGCATCTAAGATTTGTATCCAATTACTTCTAAATCCCATTTCCTATAAATTTTCATTATTAAGGGGCATACTCCCTTGGGTTTCTAAGTTCAATACACCATGAAAACTTATTAGAATATAATTCCTCTTTTATATTTGGAAGTAAACGAATAAAGCCTTATTTTAAAAATTTATGTGCTCTATGTGAACCTTCATTTATGTATTTTTTTCTAAGTTCAAAAGGTTGAAATGAACAAGGTGCATTTATGCTAACTATTAGAGATATTTTTGTGTCGGGGAGCGAGGGGGTTTGGGGGTTGAACTTGAGTAGAGGACCTCTTGCTAAATCCCTTCCCCTGTTGGTTTGATCTCACCAATCCTAACACCTTAAAGGTATTCCTTGTCAACGTGCTAGTTAAGAAGTAAGATAATGGAGAGAAGCTAACATAGTTGGCCCCATGACACACCACCACACTAGAATCACAAATACTATTTGCAAGTCTTAGCAAATTTATAAACAAAAAATCCTCCCAAGATTGAATTGGGGAACAGTAGGCGAGAACTTGTTATCGTAGACCCAAAACCTAATAGGGGTCACCCCCAAGGACCATGATGACTTGGTTTCCAATGTGGGAATAAATTTTAATTTAGATTCACTTAATTTTCTATATTTTGAACTCTTCTATTTGTGTTGGCTAGTTGTCCTAGTTTATTCTTTTTTAGTAATTATATGATATATATTGGATTGGATACCAAACTTGTCTACCAATTTTATACTCAGATAAGGTAATTTTTATTTATAAACTATGACTCTTAGAGTGTGGAGCTTGCATGTACAACTTATCTTATGTTGTATAAAATGTTATATACCTATATATTTTAATGATATTAATAGATAAAAGAAACAATTTATTAAACAAAATTTAAATCTATTAATTACAAAGAGAAATAGCTAATTATATATTCACTTTCTAGTTCATAGAAAAATATACATGCAGTTTATAAATTTTTCCCATTCACAATATTTATTGAAGTACCGCTTGCTTAGCTTTTATAAATCAGATCTTGAATTTAATTACCACTCCACATCTCATTATCTTTCCATTATATAAATAATTGGTTAAAATCTCACCAATTTGTTGATAATTCAGTATTCTCCATTATATCTTGACTAGTTTTTGGGTGACCATTTGTACTCTTTAACTTTTCACTTTTCTTTTTTTAAGATTACAATTAAAAAAAACGATCAACCAACTTTATATTTCATTATCTTTCCAATGATTCAAGTTATTTTTTTAAGATATGAAACCTCACCAATTCTATTGTTAATTATATTATTCTCCATTGTTTCTTGTAATGTTTCGAGTCATTCTTAAGATATGGAACATCACCAATTTTGTTGTTAATTATATTATTCTCCATTGTTTCTCCTATTTGTCTAGGATAATATAGATTTATTCATGGATTGATGTACAATAGACATAGAGTTAGTAGCACCTAGCCATCAAACTGTAAGGTTTTGGTCCATACATTCTTAAGAAGACATAATCCAACACTCTTAATTATACTAGTTAATTTTCTTTACCAACAAAAAAAAAGTGTTGAATATATTCTTTGAGAATAAGATCTGATCCAACACTCTTTTATTTATACGTAATTATAATAGTTAATTATTTTTAATCGCATTATTAAAGTGTTTTAATTATATATATATATTGGTAAAGTTCATAGGCATAATTATATTAAAATTTTAAAATATCATATAGTGAAAAAAATCTTTTGATGTTGGCTTGCTACTCGGGAAACCAGACCAACAACATAAGTAGATAGAATCCGGCCAAAAACATTGTTTATAACAAGTTCAAGAAAACTTAAAAACAATTTTAATGCTATGTCTATAGATACCATGCCTATTGCTACTGTTAACTGTCATTTCAAAAAGAAAATCTAGGGAACCAACTTCATGGGGCCGAGGTCCGAGGGTGAGCTGAATGAGCTTCATGATGTCCCGTAGGGTGAGGTGGGTGACATGATGCTTGAGGGAGGAAAGCGATGATCTCTTGAACCATCAAGTGGAGGTTTTCGAGTTGAATTTGGACTGTATTTTGCGTGTCTTCTCTGATTTGAAGCATTTGGCCCAGAAGAATCTTAAGGTGCCAGTATAGTTCAATAGTCCACCAATAGCGAGTATCGTTGCCTCTAGTGTGGCCAATGTCTGGAATCTAGTGCACAGTGGTTTCAGATACTTCTGGGTCTGTATTCATCTCATGTTCCTCGCTAACATTGTCTTCTGCTTCCTCTAGAGCTCTTTGGAAATGTTGAGGGGTGTTCATAGTGAAGTTCCTGGTAGCGTTGAAAGCCTCATGTTGGACCCGAGATTCTGGAACCCCCTTCTCTTGATGCCTTGAAGAGGAGCCTCCTGGGAGGCTTGAGCCTCGTTTATAGCCGGGGGGAATAACCATGCCTAGGGGCCATGGTGTCTCTGTTAAGAGATCGAATTGAAGGGTGGTACCAAATTGAGAGAGGATTTCCCAGAGATCCCTCGTTATTGACATGAAAAATTAACTAAGTGTCACGTTCCCACACTAAGGAGGGGGGCTCATAATTTGGGAGTTTAACATAAGGGTGGGGGAGTATGAGGGTGTCATGAGGACTCCCCATTAATTGCATTTATTTCTGATTTGCCTCCACCTTGCTGAATTTTACTTGGGCTTCCTCTTGAATATTTTTCCTCGTGGGAGAGCCTCCGATCGCTGCTTTGATCATCCTCGAGACTTGGATCCTTCTTTAACTGTTGTTTATGGGTGTTTGCGTAGGATTCCCTCCAACCTTTATTATCTGGCATTCAATTGTCCTTGAAATGTTTCCCTTGGTTCTGGTACGTGTCCTTTGTAGTGAGCTGGCAGGGGATCTCGAGGTCAACCTCCTAGAACTCTTCCCTAGGCTTCTTTTGAGATTTATCCCGCATTAAATGTTGTTGGGGACATCTCAAGGAACGGTCTTATCAGTTGCAGTCTTTGTGAATAGCTGGCAACCAGACACAGTCTGATCGCTAGAGGGCCCTGTGGGTGTCTAGTTGGTCACATGATGTAGAGGAGGAATGATAGGTAGGTTCATTAATTAACCCTCCATTGGTCTCGAGGATCCCACGTCCTAATTTATCTCACCTTTTTTCTACTTCCAAGAGGGGTTGTGCATTTCTCGCTGGTATGAGCCTGGTGGCACCAACTCTTCCTTTTCCTACCAGCAGAGCTGTTAGCAAATTTAGCGGGTCTCTAAGGTGGGTGGTGTTGAATAGGATATTCGACACATCTTCTTCTTCCTTCAATATTTTTTCCTCTTGAAAAGTCGAGTCTTGTCTATCCTTTGTTGGGATTTTGACCAAATTGTTTTTCTCGTGGGTTGTCTCTACCACATGGTTGAGCCCTTTGATGTTGCTCCTTCTATATCAAGGTTCTCTCTACCCTAAAAAAAATTAAGGGGGGATTCCACTAAGAGGCTAAGGCTATGGGGGAAAAGATGGTTTCTTTTTGAAGGAGGTTAGGCTGTCGTGGAGGTTGATTCCTTGGATTATATATATCTCAAATGAGATACCCTGCTAGTCTTTGTCTACTCATGGATGGGCCAATATTGTTTCCCTGATAGAGGTGTTGAACATGTTCCAAATATCTTATGGCTTTTGGGTTTGGATCTTAAAGACCCTGCGGTTGCACTCCTTCTAGAATTTCTAGGTGAGAAATCTGGGTAAGAGGATCCACGCTCTGTTGACTATGGGGTTTTGCATTAAATTTGAGGGCCATTGTTTTATGGTTTCCTTTAGAGATCTATTGATGTGGCCTGAGCACCTAAAGAAGAGTTCCTAAAGGGTCCAAAGTTTTTCTGTATAGGTGCAGGTGTTAAATATATGCTCAACGGTTTTCTCATGCATCTGACATATAGGGCATCGAGAGGGGCCATAAAACCCTCATTTGTAGAGGTGGTTCCAAGTGAGATCTCTGTTTAGGGATAGCAAGCAAATAAAGGTTGAGACTTTCGTCCAGAGACCTTGTTTCCAAATATTGACCCAGATTAGAGCTTGAGGAGTTTTTTTGTTCTTGGAGGCTATCTCATAGGCTTCTTTCATTGAGAAATTTCTAGAAGAGTTGTTGCCCCATCTTAGCTGGTCTTGTTTTTTAGAGCTACAGATTTTCCTTTTGTTTAGTTTCTCTAGGAAACCTTCTATAAGAGTGTTATTTGTTTCTCCTCTCTAGCCTTGGAAGGGGATCCAATTCCTCTAGCAACTAGGGGTTGTTTCTTCCATCCAGTAATGAGCAACTCTGGTCTTATTTTGGGTGGTCATTCTAGGTTGGTGTCTGAGAAGAGGGGGTTGGGACGCCAGTTTGGGGATTTGTTTCCAGGCATCCTTCCAGAATAGAGCATCCATTCCATTTTTTATTTCCTAGAAGCAATTCTCTTAAATCAAGTGTCAGTTTTTCCAGGCTAGGTTACAAAGGCATGAACCCGAGGGGCATTGTTCATTATGATAATCTGGTTGGTTTGTTGATTTTGCGAGTATTTTATTTTCCAGAGGCTGGCCCATTGGGAGTGGGAGTTAGTCAACTAACACCACCAAATATTATCCCCTAGGATTTGAATGAGGGTTTTTATATCTCTCAAGCCTAGGGCACCTTTGATTTTAGGAATAAAGGTAGTTTTCCACGCCACTAGAGCCCATTTCTTCTTGTTTTTCAAGCTACCCCATATGAAGTCTCTTTGGATATTTCTCATCGCTCTGAGAATATATTTTGGGGTTGCTATAACTGAGAAATGATAGACATGCATCACTTGAAGGAACGATTTGATGAGGATGAGTCAATTGGCTATGTTGAGAGAATGGAAAGACCAATTGCCCAGTTTTTTTGCCATCTTGTCTAGGAGGTCCTCCCAATTTGTTTTTGGGGAGTTTTTTGCGAGGGGAAATCCCAGGAATTGGATAGAAGCATTCTAGGTTGGAACCCTAGAATACTGGTTAGGTGGCTCTGGATTGGCTGGGGGGTGTTGAAGAAGAAGATGTTGGATTTCTCTTCATTGATGCAGATACCAGAGGTTTCAGAAAAGTCGTGGAGGACTTTCTTTATTGTTAGGGATTCTTTCATAGTTGGAGAGGCCATTAGCATTTTTTTCGTCCACAAATTTTTGATGTGAGGCTGGGGGTTTTAATCCATGGAGAGAAATCCCTTTCCATTTTCCTAACTCCACTTCTGCCATGATAGCTCTTTCCAAGCCTTCTACCATTTGGATAAAGAGGAAGGGAGAGAGGGGGTCTCCTTGAACGATACCTCTAGAAGGGGAGAAGGTTGGGGAGGGGGAGTCATTAACCAAGATAGAAAATAAGGTCGAGGAGAGAAGAGAGTGAATCCATTGTATCCATATTTTACTGAAACCAAATGCAGCCAGAATGTTGAAGATGTATTTCCAGTTCAGACTATCAAAGGATTTGGAGAGGTCTATTTTGATGAGAATTTCAAGTTTCTTAGAGGAATGGAGAGAGTGGATAAGGTCATGCATTGGTATGATATTGTCTAGTATTTGTCTTCCTTCCACATAGCATGTCTGCTCCGAAGAGATGAGAGAGGGGAGGAGGGGTTTCAGTCTGTTTGCAATGAGTTTATAAATGAGTTTGTAGATGACATTTCAAAGAGCGATAGGGAATTTTTTTGGGGGGGTTACTACATTTTCCTCTTTAGGGATAAGAGTAAGTATGGTGGCATTGAAAGATGGGAGGAATTTTCTGAATTTTCTGGAGTCTTCCACTACTTCCCAAACTTCATTTTTTATTATTGGTTAGGAGGCTTGGTAAAATTCCACTGTGAATCCATTCGATCCTAGAGATTTCCCTTTCGACATATACCAGATCACTTTCTCTACCTCTTCCATTGTAATTGGCCTCATCAAGGCTTCATTGTGGTTTTCATTTATCAATTTAGGAATATGTTGAGTAATCCTTTTGATGGTGACAGTTTGATTAAACTGTGGTTCATGCATAAGAGTTATGTAGTATTGTAGGAGCTATGATTGGATGTCTTGATGGTTTCTGACTTTATTGCCTTGTTGATCCTTTAGCAAGACAATTATGTTCTGGTGTCTCCTCTGGATCATCAATTTGTGGAAGAACTTTGTGTTTCTCTCACCTTCTTGAAGCCATTGGATTCTGTATTTCTGTCTCCACTGAATTTCTTCTTTCTTTTCTCTGGTTGGTAACTGGGCCATGAGAGAAATTTCTTCTTCTACTAACTCCAAAGAGCACCCAAAGGCAATCATCTATTGTTGGTTTTGTTTCATTCTTTCTTGAAGTTAGTTTTTGGCTTGAATTAGGTTTCCAAATTATAATTTGTTCCATTCCTTGATTCGTTGTTTTAGGTTCTTCAATTGTTGCTAGAGTCTATACATAGAGGAGCCCAAGCTAATTGTTGCTGCTTTCCACTAGGAGGAAAAGTTGGTGTGGAAGGAGGGGTCCACTATTCAGAAGTATTCAAAGCAGAAGGGGCAGTTATTTGGGGTAGCTGGGATGTTGAAAAGGAGGGTGATGGGCCATTGGTCCGAGCCATGGTAGGGGAGAATGGTGGCTTCTATGTTGAAGTTTTTTAGGAGAAGGGATTTTGAGAGAAGGAAGCAGTCTAATTGATAGGGTATATGGTGTTGGCCAGCTTGGTGATTTCTCCAGTTAAAGGTACCATTTGAGGTTTCCTAGTCTACCAAACCCAAGTCACTGATGGTGTCTTTAAATCTATCAGAGTCTTGGTCCATGCGGTTTAAGCCTCCACTTTTCTCTGGGAGAGAGGTTATGATGTTGAAGTCCCCCCCTATGATCCATGTCTGGCTATCAACAAGGGGAATTATATGAGAAAGGTACTACATAAAGGATATTTTCTCTTGCATGAGTTGGGGGCTGTAGACATTGGTGATGTACCCCGATTAGTCAGATACAATTGGTTGGAATTTGGAAGTTATGGAGCTACGTGTGGTGAAGAAGAAGGAAATGGTGATTTTGTTGGGGTTCTAAAGGATGGCCAATCCACCTGAAGCTCCTTTGGGATCTATAGCTATGCCATTACATCTTCTCCAACATTTGATGACCATTGTTTCCATAGTTATGGAAGAGAATTTGGTTTCTTGTATCATCATGATTGTAGGTTTTTCTTCATATATCAAAGTATTTAAGCATCTTTGCTTACTAGGGTTGTTAATGCTTCTTACATTCCAAGAGATGTGTTTCATTGGGAAGGTTGGGAGTGGGAAGATAATTTTTCCGCCATACTCTTTATCCTTCCAGAATTTAGGAGTTCTCCCAATTCTTGTAAGAGTTTCTTGTTGGAGGGCCTTCCTCTTTTTTTGTCATCTTTGGGAGACTTGATAATATCTTTGCTTGAATTGTTTTTGATTCCTAGAGAAGCAGTTCCAATGTTATTACCTTTTTGGGTCATTATTCCTTTATCTTTGTTCCTTGATTTAATCAAGGCACTTTGCAATAATATTATTTGTTGGTTTAGTATCGAGTGTTCCTCTTTCCTTTCACATGTTGCTGCTATGCCTTGCATATCTAGTTCCTCCAAATCCATGCCTTCCAGATATTCCTTCTCCGCCTTTGGGGAGTCAGAGGAGATTATTGGTTCATCTTGGTTTTGAGGCGAGGGGTTTGGTTTGAGGAGGGAGGGAGCGCTAGGGACTGAAAGATACTGTTCAAGTACGGAATGACAAATTTTTTGGGAATCAAATGAGGGGCTTAGACCGGGGGATTCAAGTGTTTTAATTATATTAATCTTATAAAGTTTCTTATTTATTAAATATAAATTAAAACTAATTGATAAGTAATCCCATTTCATTAAATTTAGATTAATTTTATTCCAAGCCATTATAGATTTATTATGAATATTGATTTCCAATACTTACAATATCAATTTCCAACAGTTAAGGTGTCAGTTTCCAATACCTAAGATAACCATTTCCAATAATTAACATATCGCTTTCCAATATTTTTTTGGTAACATTTAATTAGAATTTGTAACAAGGTTCTTATCTATAACATGAAAAATTTAAAAAGTATGATAAAGTATGAGAAAAGGTTTATGCTTCTTCTCTTCTTTCCAAATATTATTAATGTTGATACTAAGAGGGGGGTGAATCGGTATCAAGTACAATTTGGAAAAAATTTCAACTTATACTTCAAACATATTATATATTCATTTATATCCAATGAGCAATGAACAATAGTAGAAGAGTTACACCAATACACCACAATACACCATGCACAATATATGCGAATAACCAATAGTAATTGTTCAAGGGAAGTAATGACTTCCAAAGGTAGCTATAACTTCCAAATATAAAGGGAGGGATAAAAATCCAAAAGGAAGATACAATCCTCCAATATCAAGGGAGGGTTGACCTCTCCATCCTTGCCCCTTCCTTCCACCCAAGAATATATGAGAGATAATAAAACTTTACATTAAATCATCACCATCGACCAACCATCACTTATAAATTGATAATGCTTCCTGAGACTTATTCAAATTCTAAAATTCTTCACTTCTTAGAATAATATGATCCTATAGATAATATAACTCAATGTATTCTCTGAAACTCCTCCAAGTTTCACTCCTTGAATCCTCCCAGAAAAGGTGTTATAGAGAAACTAGTAGACCTTATTCAATTCTGGTTTATTGAGGAGAACAAACTTGTACACCATGTCCCGTGCTCAATATTTAACATAAGATTATTAAATTCATACACATAAAACTATAGCTTGTACTCTTTCCAATGCAATTGGTCTCACTTCATTTAGATTCTTTATGAATACGTTATGACTGTTTTACCCGAAACACCTATTTATGACTAGCTTCAGGACTAGTAAAAAACCCTATCTTCCACATAGTGTATCTCCAAAATTATAGCGAATAAAGAGATGAAATTTTTACCACAGGTACCTAGCTATGTCTTCTCAATATCATAAAAATTTCACCATCTGAATCGTTCTATAAATTTTTTTATAGTGAAAATGGTAAGATGACCTGTAAATAACATACCTTAGAACACATCACCAAATGATTTCATCCTCCCTTGAAATTTGGCCTTCTTTACTTCATATTTCCTCTGAAATTCGACTTATATATCCTTGTTCATTAAAAAAATTGTGTGTATGAAATGAATGTATAATGATATGTACTTATACCCTTTATGTCAATTACTTTTAACATTATGGCTGGCATGTAGTTTCTGCTTCAATTCACATTGTCATCTTCAAGAATTCATTTCTCCTCCATCATGAGGATCCACGTGACGTGTCACATACCACCGGAAGCGGAATGACTTATACTATCCATCCATGGGTGTTGTATCTGCATATGTAATTTCCTTCATGTCTATCTACTTTGATCAACTGTGGGGTCCAAAATCCAATGTCTAGGGTTGACATCAATGACAACAACCAATCTTCCAACAATCTCCCCCTTTGTCATTGATGGAAACACTCATGCCCCCCCTTTCATCATGATCCTAATTTATCTCCCCGTTTGACATCAATGTCAAAGGGTGGGGTTTCTCCCCGTGAGTTCAATGGCATAAGGTGACCTTCTTCTTTGGGGATGCTCCCCCTGAACATGTGGCACTCAATAATACTTCATCCTTATTTTTGGTCTTTGGGACTTTTTCTTCCTTGGAATCCTTTTGTGTGGCTTCTATATTCTCTCTCTTCTTCATGTCTAGGATGTATATGTTTTTTGGTCTTCTTTTTGCAGTTGCAACCAATCTTCCTGAGTTATTTTCTCTGATTTTACATTTTAGGGAGTCAAACGTAAGAGTGTATCCTTGATCACATATTTTTCCGACACTAAGGAGATTATGCTTCAGATCTTCAACCAATAGGACTTTTACTACTTTTACATTTTCACTTCCAAGATTTACAGTTCCTTTTCCAATTATTTTGGTAGATGAGTCATCTCCAAATGCAACATTTCCACCCTTTTTCTTCAAGCTGACAAATTTGCTTTGATCTCTGGTCATATGAGATGAGAACTCACTGTCTATGAACCATTCATCTTCTTCTTTTCATTATTTGGTGACCAATACTATTCAACAGTTTTCATTGTGTGGAATTTATTTCCTTTTCCATGTTGTAGTTGGTATAGGGACATTTGGCACACGATTATCTTCCTTCATCTCTCTGCAATCTCGTGCTTTGTGACCAAGATTATTGCACTTGTAACATACAATATTTTGATCCATTAATGGGTCAAATGGATTATAATTTCTTTTGACAGGTCTACAAACATTTCCATATCTACTATTTGCACCATTTATGTAGCTTGCATAGTTATTCTTTTCACTGATTCTACAATTGATTGCCTTGTGTCCAAAATTTCCACAAGTATAACAATGTCCAAGAAAGAAATTTTGATACCTGGGAGTAAGTGATATT
>SNQJ01S0015556.1:94418-132375 GCA_010110895.2 Picea sitchensis
TTATACATTTATGTTATATTATTGAATATCTGCGATATCTCTGTGCATTTCTTTATTATATCTCCGATCTCATTTCGTGCCGAAAATAATCCGGATCAGTGGTATCAGAGCAGGCTGCTCTTGATCATTATTTCAGTGCATGTCCCTGACGAGGTATGATTATAGCAAGTTGGGTCTTGAGCTTGTCTCTCTTGAATACAATTGTTCTCGCACACCCAATAAACCCTCAATGGTGGAAGAAAATAAAAATGATGGAGCAGACGATCCTATCAATCTGTTACTTGAGCAAACTCTCACGTGACAGAGGGATGAAATGATGGATAATTTTGCCCACATCCTTCAATGCCTGCCGATAGCATCAGACACATCTTCATCAAGTGGCCACTTTGGAGGCACCTCGTCTTTCAAGGTACAAGTTAATTTTGATATTCCTGTATTCGAAGGACAGATATATGCAGAAGCCCTAGAAAAATGGTTGACTCTGCTAGAAGGTTATTTCTCTGTTCACAATTTTTCCGAAAAAGAAAAGATCACCTTCGCACTCCTTAAATCTCTCCCTCATGTCAAACATTGGTGGGAAACTTACTGGGAGAAAAGTTCCACAGAGGAGTCTGGAATATATGGGGCCGATCCCACTTGGGATTTTTTTGTGGATGCAGTAAAATAACAGTATTACCCTGTTGGCAACTATGAGGACCAGTACATGAGATGGACCACACTGCGGCAAGAGAGGGGCCAAGCAGTTCCGGAGTTCACCAATACCTTCCATACCTTGCACACCAAGCTGGGTATCAAAGACTCCGAGCGACATTTGGTTTTGAAATACCATGGGGCTCTACATAGATACATCCAGTCTGAAATGGATTTTCTGGACATCTCATCACTCGATGCTGCTTATCGATATGCTGTTAAAATTGAGCAGAAATTTAAGCACCAGAACAAACGAGAATTTGGGTCTTCAAATCTGCAACAACCAAAGTATGACAAAGACGACCCTAACAAAAAGTCTCCTGAAAACCAGTCCAAGACAAAGGAAAAGAAGGGTCACGGGAAGACAAAGAAGGACACCGAAAAATGGTGTGATTTCCACAAAATCCATGGCACAACACCGATGAATGTCACTCAAAATAGTCATTGGTGGCCGAGATCAAAGACAAGGAGATGAACCTTGATTCAAAATCTGATTCTTAAAATATTGGTAAAGGACAGATTATGGACGCAGACCCCACTGCTATTGTCGCGACCACAACAATTCAACCAGAAGAGCCAACAGATTCGGAAGAGAGGGAGCATCTTTTTCATTCATAGATGTGGGTGAAGGGGATCCCGCTGCATTTTATTGTTGATAGTGGAGGCCAGAAAAACCTCATCTCAACAGAGGTCGTCAAACAGTTGGGATTGTCGACAACACCACACCCGCAGCCATACAACATCGGGTGGCTTCGGCAAGGACGAGATCTCTGTGTCATCCAACAATGTTGATTGTCATATGGCATCCAACCCTTCAAGGACGAGGTATTATGTGATGTTGCCCCACTGGATGTCTGTGATGTTCTCTTGGGCCAACCATATATGTGGAGACGCCATGATGTTTATGAGTCTCGACCCCGTAGTGTTATTGTTACTTTGGGGGGTCATCTCTACAGAATACCAGAGGTAGTTCTGACTACTGTTCCACCTAAAAAGTGTTGCAAGGTAGTATCTCATACTGCAAAATTTAGCTTCTTCACAATCTGTTCAAAAGGAGAACAAAAGGACATTGCAACCACTACAACTTTTCCCCAAGCACCTTCTATCCAACAAAAGCAGGTCGACAAGGCTGCAACAAAGTGTAAATATTCCTTCTGCACATCGTCCTCTCATGTATCTCGACTTGTTGAACAACCTCAACCTCAACAGGTTCGTGACAGATTTCCACAAACTAAGCAACGAGACGTCTCCAGCAAGACAAGCAGCTCACCAAGATGTAGATTCAACAAACGCTTTTCCCTCCCCCCCGGGAACTCAACGCAATGGAGACCATTTCTTCCTAAGGAGAGAGGATTGATCCAGGTGGATATCGGTGGCCACCCACCTTTTCCAACTGGCTCAAAACAACTTTATGGCAATTTTGGCAATTTACTATTTTTAGTAGGTTTTAACTTTCGGGGCCATTTTAAGGGCCTAAATGAAGGTTTTTTGAGATCAAGGTTCTCAATGATAGCCAAATAAATAATTGATCCCCCAAAATGAATCTCCTCGACGATACCTTCCCAACGAGCTATCATACGCCTAAAACAGAGATCATATGCAAAAGTTACGACCCTGGGAAGTTGATGTACGAACTTACCCAAACGGGGCCCACATGACTTTTGGCGCTTCATCTCCTAGGGTTAGGTTTTTGGATGTCTAGGAATTTTGGCATTCCCATTTATTGTAAAAAGGCCTTCAGAGCCTCATTGTAATCATCTTCTTGTGAATGCAAGTAGCTGTCACATCTCTTCTCAGAGACAAGCTGCCACCATTCTAGCGAGTCTTTCACTCTGTATTTTTACAGTCTCTGTACATTTCTTTCATTAATAGAAATCGTGTATTACTGTATATCTGTGTTTATGGTTGCATCTTTGATACATTTCTGTTATATTATTGAATATCTGCGATATCTTTGTGCATTTCTTTATTATATCTTCGATCTCATTTCGTGCCGAAAATAATCCGGATCACAATACTCCGTTAGGTGACCTTGTGGGAGACTAAGGGCCTCTAAGGAATAAGGACCATGCCTTATTGCGCGCCCCTTAGAATCATCGTGAGCGACTGCCACAATCTGCTCTGACGACATTGTGGATCTCTCGAACTAGGTAATTGTTATCCTACAGTTCGAGCCACAACGAGAGTGCTAGTAGGTTGTGGCAGGGTTGCTGCCACACCTCTCCCTCAATATCTCTAGTTGTCATGCATGACCCCTTCACTGCTAATGTGAGTCTGGTTAGCAAGCTATCGTCAGCCTGCATCCATCAATGAAACATGTCAACGATAACAATCAACATCATAATATCTAGTCATATGCCACATATGTAATATCAAAACATTCAAACCATAACTGTCCGCTCCCTAACTCGATCTAGAGTCCAAGGAGATCCATCGATGTCATCGACATCCTCAAACGTTCAGAGTCCTGCACACTCAGAAAAACCAGTCAATAACACCCGTCGATATAAATATCATAAAATAACATATCATCAAATACACAAACATCATCATGCTCCATAATCGAATCAGTCAATCATATAGTGAACCAGATCACTTGCACACAAGTGTCCACAAGAATAAGTCACATTGGGTGCGTGCAAGAGTGAGATGTTACAATTTTCGTAGGTAGGAAGAAAATTTCCAGTTTGACTTTACTTGTATTTGTTCAATTCACATTGAGATATACCCCAAATGAATACAAATATGAGATCTTTCAACTAATTGATTTTTTGAAGAAAAAATGTAATTTATTTTTTTCCAAGTAGATCATGAATCCATGTCCAAATTCACCCTTGTAGCTTCTAACGATTGTGGACTAAACTTGTGTTGATAATAATTGATTTTTTGAAGAAAAAATGTAATTTATTTTTTTCCAAGTAGATCATGAATCCATGTCCAAATTCACCCTTGTAGCTTCTAACGATTGTGGACTAAACTTGTGTTGATAATAATTTTAAGGGGCATACTCAAAATCAAGCTTTGAGCGTTGTGGTTTTGTGTCGACAAACCATGGTACTCCAAACAATAATTGTTATATATACAAATAATAAATAAAGAGGATAATAAAGAAATAAAAGAAATGAAAAATAATTAACAATAAAATAATAATTAGAATTTAATAAAAGGTATATTAAAAAGTCATAAATAAAAGTCATGAATCTCCATAAAAGGTCACTTGGGATACTACATAATGCCCCCCGTCAATGTAACAAGCATCATCAAAAAAATTATTCATTTTAATATCATATTTGATACTTTATTAAATTATCTATCGTGGGACAAGTCATTGGGATCTTCTGTAGCCTCCTCACGAGTCCCCGAGAGCTTCGTCCCTATTCCTTTCTTCTGTCAAACTCTATCCCTGAAAATCCCTGCCCTATTCTTCCGCTTTCCCGTCGGACCCTGTCCCCCACAGACTTATTTCCACCATCGTATGGTTGTACAATTACTATTAAAAATCCATGACCCTTTAAAAATAATAAAATAATAAAAATCAATTTTAAATGATTAATTTTTTTTATAAAGAGCAAATTATAAGTTAAAATAAGATTAACTTTTAGGATTTTTTTATTTTATTATAAGGTGTTTATCAATCTAAATTCCAGTCAAAATTGCGGAGAAGTATTCACCTCCAAATACTAGGAAGTTGTCAGAATTAAAAAACCAAATCGAAAAAATAGAAGAAGAATGTAAAAATGTCCGACAATCAATCGAAAAGGAAATACAAAAAAATCATGATGAGCTTAGAGAGGAAATAAGGATCAACAATGAGGCACTCAAATAGGAGCTAGTGCAAAACCTTGAAGAAAAGATTGTCGCAGAAGCCAGGGTTGAATTTCAACAAGGCATAACCGATCTAAAACAAGATCTTGAAGATGATATTTTCGTAGAGGTCGAGATTGAACTACAACGAGGAATAGTAAACTTAAAACAAGAGATAACAGAGAAATTGAAGCAAATCCCGGTCGTTATAACACAAGATCATGAAAAAAAGCATAATGAGATTTTAAATCTTATAAAAAACCAAGGACATCAACAAACTACCCAACCAAAACCAAGTGCTTCAAACACATATAACACACCACCACCACCACCACCATCACCACCACCCTCATACAATTCAATACCGAACCCCCAATCGATAGCACATTATCAATCCTTAATGATATACCTCCCAAAGCCAAAATAGAACTCTCAAAATACAATGGAGGTGATAACCAATGTGTGGCGTGGTTTAACAAGATCGAAGAATATTTCCATATATATAACGTTGCAACATATGTTGAAAATGTTAAATATGCATCCATGTACCTCGATGGCAATGCATACAATTGGTACCTGTGGTGGAAGGGAAGAACTTAGTCATACAATTGGAATTCCTTCAAAACTGGATTTTTTAAAAGATTCCATGGAATCTCTAAAAATGATTTTTTCTCAAAACTCACCAAGTTACAACAAAAAGGAAGCATATATGAATTTATGCAACAATGAGAAGCCCTTGATACACGAGTGTTTGGAATATCTGATAATAAATTACTTCAGTCTTACGTAGGTGGTCTTAAGCCACATATCTAAGACGAGTTAAAATTGCATGAGGTTACAACTGTCAAATTAGCAAGACACAATGCAAAGGAAACATAAGAAAAACTAGATGGAAAATCAAGATTCAACAAGGTTTATTCAAGAAGGAGCGTACCTTAGACCACAAATACAGAAAATGAAAAATATATACCACCAAACCTACGAGATGATAAAAGAAGAAGTTTGGATGCCCAAAGAATAAAAGAAGGAAAATGTAAACGTTGTGGAGATAAATGGGACCCGAGACATATGTGTCGTATAGAATATAACTCAAAAAAATTATATACATGTGAAGTAGAAAAATATGATGAATCGAACTTAGAAGAGTCAGGAAGTGAAGAAGTCAAGAACACCCAAAATGTCACATTTGACTTCAAACGTGACAACACACCAAGGATATCGCTCGCAGCCTTCACAAGAATTAGCCAACCACAAACTCTTAAATTAAAATGAAATATCAAAAATGATAATGTCACAGTACTAATTGACCTAGGAAGTACCCACAACTTTCTCGACATCAATATTGCAAGTAAACTCAAACTATTTGTATATCCGGTTCCAGACATGAAAGTAATGGTTGCAGATGAAAAAAAAATGAGAATGTAGGGAAATTCCATAAGGTGAAACTCCAAATACAAGATTTCAATCTAGAATAAGAACTCTACACCGCACCCCTAGGAGGAGTAGACGTGGTTTTGGGAGTCCAATGGTTACAAACATTGGGCACCTACTCTGCCAATCACCAGAAGAATTTCATCAGATTCAAGTGGCAAGGGAAAAGGTACAATTTATATGGTTTCCAACCTCCCCAAACACAAGTTGTGTCATCTCAAAAGATGGAAAATTTGATTCAGAAGGGAGCAACTTCCTATTTCATCCAATGTCACTAGATGGAGATACAAGATTCATAACAAGATAACTCCAGAGCTTCAGAAATCCAAGAACTAGTTCACAAATACAAGAAGGTATTTCAAGACCTCCCCATGGAGTTACCACCAGAAAGAAGAATTGAACATGTATTGAAGTTAATCCAAGATCAAGTCCAATCAAGTTTATAACATATAGATACTCCCATCATCATAAAACATAAATAGAAAGGTTAGTCCAAGATTTGTTAAAATGTGGCATTATCACAAAAAGAAGAAGTCCATATGCAACTTTTGTGGTGTTAGTAAGAAAGAAGGATGGTTCTTCCAGGTTATGCATAGATTATCGAGGGTTAAACAAGATAAAAATCAAGAAAAAATTCACCACCCATTCATCGACGAAATGTTGGATGAACTTCGTGGAGCCAAATGTTTTTCGAAACTCGATTTGAGATATGGGTATTATCAAATTAGGGTTTGATTAGAATATGTCGCCAAGACCGCCTTTCGAACACATGAAGGACACTATGAATTCAAGGTAATTCCTTTTGGGCTAACAAATTCCCCTACTACCTTCCAAGTTGTTATGAATGAACTATTTCATCCATACCTGAGAGAATATGTGTTAGTATTTTTTTACGACATCCTAGTATACAACAAAACATGGAAGGAACATCTGAAGCATTTGGGACAAGTGTTATCTCTCCTGGAAGAAAATCAATTCTATGCAAAGATGTCAAAGTGTACATTTGGCAAGGAGGAAGTAAAGTATCTCGATCACATTATATCCAAAGATGGGGTCAAGGTAGATCTAAAGAAAATAAAAGCAATCAAAGAATGGCATAAGACATAACGCATATCTAAGCTAAGAGGATTACTAGGGTTGGTCGGGTACTATCGAAGATTCATCAAGAACTATGCCCATTTAACTAATCCCCTAACAAATGTCCTAAAGAAAAAGTCCTTTCAATGGAATGAGTAAGCATAAACTGTTTTGAAGATTTAAAAAAAATTGTGTCCACAACCCTCGTGTTAGCAACACCTGATTTCTTGAGACCTTTTGTAATTGAATGTGACACCTTAGGTTTTGGGATCAGAGTAGTCTTGATGCAAGATGGATACCCAATAAAATTTGAGAGCAGGAAACTAAACAAAAAAGAATGCTTACAGTCTACATACAACAAGGAAATGGTTTCCATCATGCATGAATTAACAAAATGGCGACAACATCGCTTGGGAATCAATTTTTTGATATGTACAGATCATAATAGTCTCCAATACTTGTTATGACAAAAAACATTGACAACCGAGAAACATAAGTGGATAGAGAAAGTTGCCATGTTTATATGGAGATACTACATAAAAATGGAGAAGACAACATAGTGGTTGATGCCCTCTCGTGAAAAGATGAAGAAGCACAAGTTTTTGTAGTATCAATAGTAATTCCTGAATGGTTGGACTAAACCAGAACTGAGTATGCGAAAAACATAGATACCTGTTCCATAATCAATGCATTATAGAAATACCCCATGTTTGAGTGGAAGACTGACATACTATGGTATAAAGGAAAAATTTATTTACATACCAATTCAAGATTTAAATCCAAGGTTATTAAAGAATCCCATGATTGTCTAGCTGCAGGTCATGTAAGATTTTTCAAAACATACTATAATGTATGTAAATCATTATTTTGGAAGGGGATGAATGTAGATATTCGAAAATACGTAACAAAATGTGACCTTTGTTAGAGAAACAAAAGTGAAAATGTATTAACCCCTAGGCCACTGCACTCGTTACACATTCCCAACCAAAAATGGGAAGACATTTCAATGGATTTCATTGAACGATTACCCATATCAGAGGGGAAAGATAAATTATTAGTGGTAGTAGATAGACGAACCAACTATGCACACTTTATTGGAGTAAGGAAAACATATTCAACAAAACAAATGGCTGAAGTCTTCTATAAAAATGTTTACAAGCTACATGGTTTCCCCAAAGTCATTGTTAGTGATAGAGATGCCAAGTTTAAAGGGATTTTTTGGAGAGAGTTTTGCAAAGAAATCGAGACCTCTCTTAATATGAACTCAACTTACAATCCTCAAACAGATGGTCAAACAATATTTGTCAATAAAGGCTTAGAAACCTATCTTCATTGTTTTGTCACCGAAAAGAAAAATAAATGGTTTCAATGGTTGCACCTTGTTGAGTGGTGGTATAATTCCACATATCACACGTCGGCTAAAATGACACCATTCCAAGATATTTATGGATATCAACCCCTGACTTGGAAGGAGTTAGCACCAAGTCAAATGAAAGTTGCATAAGTAAAAGATCGTTTAGACGAAAGTCAGAAATTTTTTCAGTTACTCAAGGAAAATTTAATAGTTGCAAGGAACTGAATGAAGCAACAAGCTGAACAACACCGAAAAAAGAGAGAGTTCGATGTAGGAGAATGGGTATTTGTAAGATTTCAACCTTATAAACCATTATATCTTAAACAACAAGGGAAGAATATGTTGGCTCCAAAGTTTTATGGACCATATCAAATTAACAAAAAAATCATTCACGTAGCTTACCAATTGAATTTACCAGATAAAATCAGTATCCACAACGTTTTTCATGTATCATGTCTAAAAAAAGTTTTAGGGAAACATCAAAAGGAACATACAATGCTTCCTATGTTGGATGATGAAGAGAGAATCATTTTGGAGCCAAAAGCCATTATTTTCACTAGAGAAAAGAAATTGTGTTCTCGAGTAATCAAGGAGTATCTTATTAATTAGAAAAATATTCTAGAAGAAGACGCAACATGAGAGTCAGAGCACTTTCACCAGTTACATCCCTCCTTACCATTGCTTTGAGGACAAATTTTTTTTTAAAAGAAGGACAATGTTATATATACATAATAATAAATAAAGAGAATACTAAAGAAAGAAAATAAATAAATAAAAAATGAAAAATAATTAACAATAAAATAATAATAAAAATTTAATAAAAGACATATTAAAAAGTCATGACTTTGCATAAAAAGTCACTTGGGCTACTAAATAACCCCCCATCATTGTAATAAGCATAATAAAAAACATTATTCATTTTTATATCATTATTTATACTTTGTTAAATTATTTGTCGTAAGACACGTCATTGGGATCTACATTTCCGCATTAACTCATTGAAGTTTACCTTCTTCAATAATCCTTGTACTCCCAATATCAAGTGTTTCTTTTGAACTAAAATTAATTATATGAAATGATTTAGAATTTGGAAACAAACAAGAAATGGTCCTATAAAAATAAAAAATTCAAGCAATAAGATACTATTATTAAATCTCTCTTAAGAGACTTAAGACAAACAACAAAGCCATGCATCATTACCTTTAAGAAAATCTACATTAGACTTCTTCATAGTTCAAGGGGTATATGGGAAATGAATTCCTTATTCCCTTATGTATTAATCATATTTATTCCCTTATGTATTAATCATATTAGTTGAGTGTTACAACATGCTAATTGAAATCATCCATTCATAATATGATAATATATTCATTCATTCATAATATGATAATACACTATTAGTGGGCGCCAAAAATTGTGAAAGTATTCACTCATAATTTGATGCAATATTAGTTTAAAAATACTTAAATGGAATGCGACTAAAGGTAGAAGAGTTCAAAGTAAAGATTATATGAAAATAAGTGAAAAAAATATACAAAAACCATGAAAGAAAGTGGTCATAGTGAATTTTCTAGAACTAATAAACAAAACACATAATATTTTTAAAAATATGCTTGCAATATCAAGAGTTTTTTTGAATTGATATCAAGCAAATGAAAATCAAACTTTCTAATAAACAAAAAAATTAATCATGAAAGTATCATCCATTAATAAGGTCGATCAAAACAACTATTTCTTTGAGAAGAAGATTGCTTACAATAATTTATCTTATAGACTTCAAAATCTCTATAACATTAACATCGTCTTTGCCTTCATTTCTCATAGCTGAAATTTTCTCCCAAAATTCTATTAACCAGATATCCTTTAAACCAATAGATGTAGTTGTTATACAATTTTCTTTGAGCTCACCAAGATCATTATTATAAATAAAAATGGTAGTTATGTATCATGTTTATGATTATTCCACCTCCAAACCACATCAAATGGATTGGTTAATTGGTCCATGGAATCCTTTTTTTGCGTTCCTCTTTACTAAAACAAAACAATACATCACATCATGCAAGTGAAAAAGTTTTAAACACTTTCTTAGCTAAGTGGGCCACATATTTTTTCTACTTGTTAGTTCAAATTACAATTTCAAATACACTTTTTAATAATAGGAGAAATTCAGATATTCTTGGGTAGTATTTTTCATTCACTTTCAAATCTACTTTGAATTTTTCAATAAAATCACAACACAACACATCTTCTAAGTCTATAATCAATAAATATTCATATATTTTTGGGTAGTATTTTCCATTCACTTTCAAATCTACTTTGATTTTTTCAATAAAATCACAACATAACAAATCTTCTAAGTCTATAATCAATAAATAATTTTTTCTTTCCAGTACAATTTTTTTTTATTGTTGCATGAAATATTATATGCTATATAATACATAAATGCCATTGAAAAGAATAGCATTGTAATGTAAATAACTGAATAAAATTTAACTTGAATAATTGTTTCAACATCTTGCATCATTTCAACATTTTCCTTTTCTATTCAAGGAAAAAAATTAAAACATACTTTTTTTCTTTCTTAAAAAATAAATAAATAACAGCATTTGGTCTATTTCATTTGATTAAGAATGTACCTATTGATGATGAAAATTCTTATATAGATGCATGTACCAATGGTTCACCCTTTTTTACTTGAGGAACACTAATAAAAATTCAGTTGAGTATTTGATAATCTTTGTAGATAATCATGGCATGAGGAGAATATCTTGATATATTTCATATAAATACAGATATAGCACTTGATAATGTATTGTCACTCGCAATATCCATAGATCATTGATTTAGAAGTATATGAGTATTTTTAACATCTAGAAATGGTCACTCTAGAAGTAGAGGATTATCTTCATGATAAATGACAATATCATAAAATTAGACTTTTTAAGTTGCAATTATCACAAAACTAGAACGATGGCAAAAAACAATGCAATTACTATATAGTTTTATAAACATGATATATTTTATGAACCTAAAGCGTTGATAAGTGTTTGATAATAACCCTTCATATATTCCTCTTGATGTATGTTTTCAATAACACATGTCAATCTACACCTTTTCTTGTGCATTATACATTGAGTAAGTATGTTTCCGACATAAAAACTTCCTTTCATTTTTAAATGGATATTTCTTCCTCCCTGAAGCACTAGCTTCCTCAAAAGAGGGCAAAGGATCCTTTTCTCTTCAACTTCATTCTAGTCATATATCTTATCCATGGTTTGACTTGTATTAATTGCTTCATATTTTTGTTAGTGATATATCCCATGCCACTTAATGATGGTATCTACTCTATCATATGTGTTTTTTTTTATATCTTTGAATATTCTAAAATCACCAATTGTAAAAGAAAAAAACAGTGTATTTTTTATTTTTTAAAGTAGATATCTTAAAAGACTCAAGAATAAAATAATATTTTATTGGATAAGAAAGAGAAACAAAAACACATCTACCCCAATTGTTTCCCAATATGCTAAATAACTCTATCAATTCATTACAATTCCAACGAATAATCACATTGAATAAATCGAGAACCAATAAATCAATTTCTAGTGTAGTCATATGTGATCGTAAGCTTTCCAATACTACATATCAGTTTGGAAGTGATCCCCTTTGTACTCCATTCTTTTGTGCTATACACATATATTATATTTCTTTAGTTGGTTTAGGAACATTTTAAGTATCATCAACTTTCCTTTTTTGTGTTTTTTGTTTAGTTTTTTCAGTTCATCATCATCATTTACCTCATGCATTTCACTAAAAATATCACCAAGTTGAATGATGTGGTACTTCTGCATATCATACGCTTCTAATACATTATTTAAGTCTACTTTGAGTGATACATTATTTTCACCATAATTAGTTTCCATGTAACTTGATGCAAACTTTATGAACATGTCTCTTTGCCTTAATCTTCTTGTAATATCCATTCAATGGCTCTCATATCTCCCCTTAATTGATTGGATTACTTAGCCAAACACTACCATATTTTATTCTATTTGCTAATACATCTAGCTCTATATCCTCCATTCCCATTGTACACCAAAAATAACTTGCAATGTATTTAGATGTACTATTGGGAGTGAAATATTATTGTGATGCCTTTTTAGGGGAACGTGCTAGACCATCATTCCTGTATAAAAAAAATGTTGACCCATTTATTCCATATTTCACTATGAAGACACACTAAGGTCAACTTATCATTGAGACTTTATGTCTTGCTTCTTTCAAAAATGCTCTTATACTTTTTCTCGAAATCCTACAACGTAAATTATAATTGTGAGAAAAATATTTTAGTTCAAGTATAAAATCAAAGATAAAAACTTGTCATACATTCATAAGAAGGTTTTTTTCCACTCCCACGATACTTTGGCTCACCAAAATTTTCCTAATAGTATTTGGCTTTAAATTGTTTTGCAATAAACTCTATTTGAACCCATGTTTTGTTTGCCTCATTTTGTTGTTCGCAAGGATTGTAGCCACATATGTGGTAGGGTGTAGAAGTCGAGCCACATTCTCTTTGAAATGATAATTAAGATTACCATGTAGTATATTTTTTAGTATTTCTTTGCAAGCTTCTATCATGTATTTCCCTTCAAGAACAAAAAATGTACTGATTTGCTTGAAACATCATCTTCTAATTCCAATTTTGTAAGGTTGAATAATTTATTGGTAGCCCCTTTTACAAAATGAATTAATAATCCATCTATTTCCAATGTGTTTGGATTTTCTATCATCAATGTATCAATTCAAGTACCCAATTCTTATTGATTAATCTATATTGATACTCTTCAAGGTCCTCATGACACCAATTAATATCAATTTTGAAAACTTTTCCATCGAATAAGAAAGCAGATGCATTTGTTTTATTTTCACCCCTAGTTTTTTGAAACATTTTTACCGTTGTTTCTGTTTTTGCCTTAGTCAGAGTCTGCTTCAAGGGTTTGAAGTAGGACTTACTCATATCCTTATTCAAATTTTGTGTGTACCTATACCTCCAGGATGTTAGGTTTACACTATGTTACCCCCAAGGGGTGACAACTTCAAAGGTACCCTCATAGGGGTGCCATGTTGATAATTGCATGAGCTATCTTGCTCATCTTCTCCAGAATCAAAAGATCCTTCTCATTGTCTCATTCAAATGTATGATCATTTTGGCTCAGTTGTGGTATATATGATCCTCCTCCCTCACTCCTTAGATTAAATAGTCACTATGGATGGTACATTATTGTTGTCCCTTGACCAATTTTTGAGGAAACATTGGTTGGGTTTGACCATTTTTGGGACTTTAACAGGCTAGTCGAAGATGGAGCACCCATACAAAGAGGAGATCATGGGATATTGCTTATTTTGCGGGCTTGTGGACCAAGAAAAGGTTTATTAGGGTTTATTTAATGGTTATGGGGTGTCGTCCCATGGGTTTACCCATGTTCGAGCCTTTTTGTAAATGTATAAATAAGTAGCTAAGTGATGTAAGAAGTAGTGCTAGTGTTAGCTATGTGCAAAGACTAGAATCAACTTAGTGCATAACTACTAGTGGCTATGTGCGTAATAGGTTAATATCGGCTCAGTGCAAGAGGTTGTAAGTGCTTTTTGTAGATAGACCATGTAAGGATTTGTGTTATTAAGGAGTTATCTCTATTCCTTGACCTGATTTTGAGGAAGGTGGATCTAGTGCGTTGTGCGCAGATCACATGTCCAGTGCGAAGTTGAGCTCTGTGGCTTTGTGCACAGGAGCAGACGAATGTAAGAAGATCAAAGACTAATAAAGAATAAGAAGAGTTGGTGGACATATCCCCACACTGGGGTGAACCACGTAAATCCTGTGTTCGATGTGCTTTGTGCGATGTGGTTTATATGATAGTTTGTTTAGTGCAGTTGATGTTATGTATAATGAATGCATCTGATATTGTATCTTAATGCTTAATGATGAGAGTGAATGCTAGATTTGAGATTATGCTATGTGCTAAATGATTGGATGTGCTTAATCTTGATTGCTACTGCGTTGATATGTAATAAGGGTTTAACCTGCGATGTGAATAAGGTTCAAGAACTAATGCATGTTATTGGCTAGGTGCTCTTTCAAGTGTTGTAATCACAGTTTTGTGTCCCATCTTGGTTGTAGACACCTGAGTCTTGCAACCCCCCTGCCTCTACCTCGGGTGAGACTTATTTGCTTCGCAGGTGTTTCCAAAAGGGTCGATAGTTAGGGTTTTGTTGGTGCGTTGTTGAAATGTTGAACCTTGGGTTTGCCCCTGTGCCAACAAATGGTTCCTCTACTGGGACCTGAAACTCTGATTGTTGGAAACTGAAGAAAAGAGAAAGATATGTGCGTAGATATTTTTTTGTAGTGCGCAGTATTCTACTTGACTTGTGAAGCTCTATGCTAAGAAAGGAATCGGATTTGAAGAAAAGAGGTAAGATATTAAAGATTTTTTCTTTGGTAAAGGTAAGATAAGTGGAAATTTTTACTTCGAAAGCATGAATCTAGGTATGTTTAATAGATTTTGTCATAGTCTGAAAACTAGGGTATAGTTAGAAGAAAGAGTTGATCTAAATAAAATTGATAGAAATAGGGAAAAATATGTTATTCCTATGCATAGAAAGAATTTTTGGACTAACAAGTCGATGCAAGAACCTAGAAAGAAATTTTGCAGATTGCAGGTCCAACACTATGATCCCAGTGTGCAGTACAGGAGAGGTTGGGGATCATTTAAAAGAAAGGGAGGATTGACACTGCGTTATACTTGCAGAAGGCCGAGACATCTTGCTAAGGAATTCCCTGGTATAGGTCTTATTTGCCTTTTTTGTAAAGCTATTGGTCATGAGGTTGAGGATTGTCCAAGAATGATTGCTAAAGTTGAAAAGATGAACATGAGACAAGAAAAATATAAAGAAGGTTAAGAGACTAAAGATATGTTAAAGAATAAGACATAAAAGAATCATAGACTATGTTAATACAATTAAAAGAAGAAATGGATGATCACAAAGACATCAATTTACCAGAGATCCTGAAAGAAAAACAACACATAGTCAAAAGAATAGATGACTTCAATATAGACTGTGTATTGGATGATGAAACACATGTGAACATTATGCCAGAAAGCACTTGGGAAAATTTGGGAAAGCCTGCTATGGTACCTTCATTGGGAAGGATAGGCTTGTTTAAAGGAAAGGTGATAAGCCTATGTGGAAGAGTTACTAATATACCTATGATCGCTCATGAAATTGCGACAGAATAGGACTTTTAAGTTATTAAGTTTGTTGAGAACAACACCCCCTTCCCACTTTTATTAGGAAAGACTTGGATTGAGAAGGATCAGATCAGAAGGAAAGTAGAAGAGGAAGCCGCAGAAAAGAAAAAGCAAGAACTAAGGGATTTCATATCTCGAAGGATAGATCGAATGATAGAAGAACGAGAAGTTGAGTCGAAGCAAAAAAATGAAAGAGAAGTAGTTGTCAACTTTGAAAGAGTGCAATAAGGGTTGAAGGACCTATCCATGCAAGACGAAAGTATGTCCACTGAGGACCTAGTAAGAAAAGAAGTATTATATTTGAACCCTTTGAAAGAACATCAACAACACAAAGTCACTACACTAAAAACATATAAGAATAAGAATGGAAAGAGAAATCTAGAGACTCAAATCACAGGAAAGAAGGCAATAAAGCTCAGTAAGAAGAAAGCCCAGTTAGCAAATCTACAGGGAGTCACAGAGAAGACTTCTCAGGAGACAGATCTACACAACTTGAACTTCGTCGGAGTAACAGAACAACGTAGAATGGGACTTCGCCACGACGAAGTGATATGACCATTGGAGGCGCTCCAACTGTTAGAATAATGATCCAAAATGACTAGAAATGCAGTTATTGATGGAAAGATCATCGTTCGACCATTGAGATTGCGCCATAACAGATGGATTCATATTGACTGATGCATTCCTACCCATTGGAGAAATCCATTACGACGTTTCTTATTTAACCCACTGGACGCTGCGTCGGGACCACTTTTTGCAATCCATGATATTAGAGCTAACAAAGCACCTGCTCTATCGCGCTGTGCTTTCTAGACCTCACCATCCATTTGAGTACCTTTCTTGTCCATTCACCTACTTGATTTATTTTATTACAAGTGTGAACGTCAGGCGAACATAGCGCGTTAGAGAATTCTGTGGAGGAAATACTTGTACACCTCATGACTAAGAGAGTCATGTCTGTGGGAATACATGCATCATCAACTGGTGGATTTCAACCATCCCCATCGACTGGTTGACGTTCTGGACGCACTGCTAAGAAGAGAAGCAAGCACCATGATGATTTGACTAATGCGAAGCAGATCCCATCGGTCTTGCCTGAATACATACCACCTTTGGCTGGTGCGGTGAACGATGACAACATCCCACGGGACTTCGAGTACACACTAATCACTTCGTACATCCCGAAGTGGATACGCATAGTTGGACCCCAGTTAGGACATATCCCAATGCTGTAGAACAACGATTTCAACCTCGGAGACAGGAAGAAATATGTGATCCTCGTACCGCATAGGTATTTGATGAAGATGACTGGGAAGAAGCCACACAGAGTCTCCCAGTTGTGGATAAAGGAGTTCGCACAATCTACGATATTGAATGTAATGAATATTCCCCACTTCAACCAACATTAGGAGGTTAACGCTTGCATTAAAAGCCTCATGTCGTGCTACCATGGAGGGTATATTTGGCTTGACAGGCACGTCACTGTGGATCTGGTGCTGATCCACCTCATTACAGGACTGAGCATACAAGGATCGGACCCTCAACAGTTCTACCTAGGGAAGACTTTAGATCGCTCCCTGACACAGTGCATAAAGGAAGCCTATGGCGATGTAGAGAAGGGAAAGTGAGGATACAAGGTAGCCTCCATTCAGGATGGCGCAGTGTGCCTATCTTGTTAGCTTATAGATGGTAAGCTCATCAGAAAGAACAGTCTGACACAGGTCACTGGATCTGTAGTAGACCTCGCAGGAAAGTGCATAGAAGGCATGCAAATGAACTGGGTGAGTTACCTCATCAATGAGTTGGAGAAGGACTGACGCGAAGCGCAAGATCATGGGTATGAGTTTCATTTTAGTTGGCTACTGATATTGATCACATTTGTCGCTTGGCAAATGCTGGAAGGAGAAACCTTCCCGAAATTTGAGCCATCAGAGTCATTGTCCACAAGGTTCTCCACCTTGTGGTATACAAATGATATGGCGAAGCAGTGACAATCGAATGTGGTGTTCCACACTTACTACCTACAATTGAAGCATTCTATTGAAGCATTCCCACAGATGACACCCAACACTTTGCATCAGTACAGGATGCTAGAGAAGTTTCACATAGATTGACACTTTATCTACATCACTGCGCGAAGGGATGAAAGCAAGGAGGAGTTGCAGTCCTATTACAAGTTGACCAACAAAGACATGGAGAAGATCACAAAAGAATGGCTAGCAGAGTTCCTTGTACCCATGGAAGATGCATAACTCTTTGACCCCGACATCATAGGCAGTCCATTGGTCACCCAGGTCGAGCATGATGGACAGGCTAGCACAAAGAAAAATAAGAAAAAGGAGGAAGTCCAAAACATAGAAATTGATGAGGAGGACAATGCATTAGATGAAAGTAGACTTGATTCACCCACAGAAGGAGGAGGAAACGAGGTGAACCAAGAAGAAGGAAGGGAAGAAGGAGACAAGAAAGAAACAAATGAAGTGACACCACCGAAGGATCCCCTTATAGAGGCCAAAACATCAAAGAAAAGGAAGGTTTCTCCGCATAAACCCTCAGTAGAAGAATGTGCTCATAGTGGATGATGTTGATCTCATCATCGCAGTCATAGAGGATGCTTCAAAGGACATATTGAAAAGACATGGATCAAAGCAGGAGTTGATGTATGATAGAATCGAGAAAGAGCTTAAAGACATACAACAAGCCATTTACTCGAGCCGCATAGTTCCTACTGCGCATTCTTCAGCAGAAAGTGTAGAAATGGGGGATGAGCCCACCCAATTACGAAGGTTAGCAGATGCAACAGAGGATTGAATTCATCGAGTCTAAGAAGAAAAGGAGCAAGATATAGAAGCAATGAAGCAAGAAAAGGAGGAGGTTTGAGAACAACTTCGAGTTGCACAGAAGGAAAGAGATGAAAGTCGGGAAATGTACAAGGAGGACATGCGAAGATGCGGAAAGAAAGATACTAGATTCTTGCAGAGCAGACTATGGTCAAAGAGGTAGTGCCTAAAGAAATTAGCTCTGTGCCAGGCTTGGCATAGGAGGAACCAGAATCAGTCGAGATGCAAGTAGGGAAGCTCGCTGAAGCCATTCAACAGCTTTAAGCAAGAGTAATGGAGCTAGAAATACAAGCAGTGCCAAGCACTCTGTAAGAAGTGTGCGATCAGAGGGAAGAAGCTTCCAGGAATGCAGTAGAAAGAATCAGGGCACTTGCCTTAGAGTGTAAGAAACTAAGTGATCAGAGTGCGCAGACCTATGAGTGCCTTGCAGAAGATCCAGAGCTGAAGAAACTGGAAGCACAACTCCAAGAGGCGAAGCAGAAGGCCTTCACTATAGAAGCGCATATGAAGCTGCTTACTATAGTTGAGAAAATGAAGCGATCACAGGAACATTGCGCAGTCCAACAAAAGGTTACTTCCATCTAGAGCAAAGTCATGGAGGTGACACAGAGACTCTAGTCGGTGCAGGATGAAGCCTGCACGCTTTTTGAAGAGATTGAAGGCCAAGGATCATAGTTAGACCAAGTGGCTGCGATGACGAAATAACTCATAGAAGGGCCTGTTACATAACAAGTAATTTAGGAGTTCACCGAGCATGAGGCTTTGGCGAAGCAGTAAGTCGAGGTAGCTCGATCTAAGCTTGAGGCCTTCGAAGCAGCACTACCCAGATCTGAGTGACTCGGGACGAGTCACAGGTGAGTGTTGGGGGCCTGTTGGCCCTTGACCAAATTTTGAGGAAACATTGGTCGAGTTTGACCATTTTTGGGACTTCGACAGGCTGGTCGAAGATGAAGCGCCCAGGCAAAGCGGAGATCGCGGGATCTCACTTATTTTGCGGGCTTGTGGACCTAGAAAAGGGTTATTAGGGTTTATGTAACAGGTATGGGATGTCGGCCCATGGGTTTACCCATGTTCGGGACTTTTTGTAAATGTATAAATAAGTAGCTAAGCGATGTAAGAAGTAGTGTTAGTGTTAGATATGTGAAAATACTAGAATCGGCTTAGTGCATAACTACTAGTGGCTATGTGCATAGTAGGTTAATATTGGTTCAGTGCAAGAGGTTGTAAGTGCTTTGTGCAGACAGACTGTGTAAATATTTGTGCTATTAAGGAGTTAGCTCTGTGCCTTGACCTGATTTTGAGGAAGGTGGATCTAGTGTGCTATGAGCAGATCACTTGTCCAGTGCGAAGATGAGTTCTGTGTCTTTGTGCACAAGAGAAAATGAATGTAAGAAGATCAAAGACTAATAAAGAAGAAGAACAGTTGGTGGACATAGCCCCACACTAGGGTGAACCATGTAAATCCTGTCTTTGATGTGATTTGTGCGATGTGGTTTATATGATTGTTTGCTTAGTGCAGTTGATGTTATGTATAATGAATGCATCTGATATTGTATCTTAGTTCTTAATGATGAGAGTGAATGCTAGATCCGAGCTGATGCTATGTGCTAAATTATTGGATGTGCTTAATCTTGATTTCTACTGTGTTGATATGTGATAAGGGTTTAACCTGTGATGTGAATAAGGTTCAAGAACTAATGCATGTTATTGGATAAGTGCTCTGTCAAGTGTTGTAATCACATATTTGTGTCCTAAATTGGTTGTAGACACCTGAGTCCTGCAACCCCCCCTGCCTTTTCCTCAGGTGAGACTTCATCTGCTTCATAGGTGTTTTCGAAAGGGCCAGTAGTTAGGGTTTTGTTGGTTTGTTGTTAAAGAATTGAACCCTGGGTCTGCCCCTATGCCAACAATTATGGTTTCGCAATGATCTATTCTGACATTCCATGTATTGGTGGTTAATTTTGATGTGATGATATAACTTCTTGGTTAGTCATGAAAGTGGTAAACACTAAGATGAGATATTATAGAACTTCATAAAATTCATAGTTGTATTATTTTCCAAGTTGTACCTTGGAGGACCATAGTTTTCTTTTACAAGTGTGATCCAGGATCTTGTCATCGATGTGACTTATTAAAGAATTGTGTTAAATGAGAATAAACTTAATTTCACAATAAAGAAGGAAAAGATCAATAATGAAGAGGCATAAGCATTAGATCTGAACACAAAAACTTGATAACAGAGTTCGTCCTTGGTGGACTATGTCTCCAGGTCCTTCTCTCAAATGGGTAGGCCTTGGCCCTTTTTATTAACTCAACAAATGAATTTGGAGAAATACATAAGTATACCTCATTCTAGAGTTAAGATGCATAATCTTTACTTAGATCATAAAACAAACAACACCACTGAATTCATGGCATCGAATTACCCAAAAATGACTGTCTCCACGCCTCGATCTGAGTCTGGCACTTTTAGGCCCAAGAGAAATTTTGTCTAGGTTTCCATGCCTGTAACATGCAATGATTAAAATAAATATTTCTCAAATTTCATGCCTTGGCCATATGGTCATGTGCCCTGGTCCTTCCCCCCCGTGCATTGGCGAATTTCAAAATTTAAATAATAAAGGTGGGCAGATTAACCAACGAGATAGTTTGGTCCAATGATTGGCGGAGGTATTTTTGGGTGCTTGTATTGGGGAGAGGTCCCGGGGTCAAACCCGTGGGCCTCCCCCTTTGGCTTATTCTTTTTGCAATGGCGGAACCTCCCCGATAAATTTGAAAAAGGTGATAACTATGGAGGTGTAATGTTTGAACTATGGAACCTTCCCTCTAACTCTAGCAATTAGCGATAACTTTGGTGGTGTATTGTTTCAACCAGCCAAATATGGCGGTGGTTTCATTTAAATTTGGAAGACTCGGGGTTGGCGCCAACCAAACTCACCATTTTTTAAATATTCGGTTGTTGGGCATCATTGTGCATTTTCCCTCTGCCTCGTGGAAGCCCATGATTGGGCCACGTGGTGACCTTTTATTGGTCCATGTCACCACTTCTACATGGTCATGCCAAGTCATCCCTACCACATCAAATTTCCACGTCACCTGCTAGGTGGCTGTACGAAGTGCCACGTGGTTGTATGGACTGCCATGTGGCGCTTTTCCATTGGTCCATGGATTGACCGGAAAAATTCAACAATGTGTGAAATGTGGTAGCCTCTGGTGCTGCCATGTCATCATGCTGACATCATCATGAAACATGTCATACTCTGTGTGTGCCACATACATTGTACATATGCTGACTTAATCTGTACGATGATGATGTCAGCAGTACGGATGCTGACACATCCCTGCTCACTCGGCTAAGTTGACCAAAACTTTGATCGCGGATATCTTTTGATTCGTAACTCTGTTTGACGATCTATTTACCCTGTTGGAAATCTTGCGACACACTCTTCGCGATTATGCCAATTTATCTAAGTTTTGAGGAATTTGAATTTTTTCCCTTTCTCTATTTGTCGAGGCCATTCTGAGCTTCCTGAGGTACTTCTGCGAATTTTGAGTTATCCTTAGACTTCTCTAGATATTTTTGGATCACGCCTTCCCAATGAGAGCTTTTTGGACAACCAAAAGATTTCATCAATCAAAAGATAAGTGAGGGAAGAGTTCCCTCACCTTGTCCTTTTCAATACACTTTGCTTTGCTTGAATGTGTGCCCTTTAAGTGCACTAAAAAATAATCAACATCACCCCTGCGTGAATTCCTCATCCTTTTGTCTAGGATGATATCTTCCTTCAACTCGTCCAAGTACTCAGGAGAAAAATCATAAACTGAAGGTATTGAAACTTCCTCACCCTGATCCATGATCACGGGAGGCTCAAAAAGTTTCAAGTTTTCCACATTTACAATTGACTAGATCTACATATAAGGTGGAATATCTAAATGAAAAGCATTGGTACCAAATTTCTCCAAAATAGTGAAGGGTCCATATCGGATAGGCTTGAGTTTCTTGCCTTCATCCTTCAATCACTCCTTGTTGATGTGAAGCCATACCTAGTCTCCAACCTGGAACTGATGATCAACCCTGTGTTTTTCATGTCGAGTTTTATACTGTTCTTGACTCTTCTCCAACTGTTCCATGACTACTTGGTGTACTTGTTGGATCCTTTGAATGAACTTGTGGGTCCTGTATTCATTTATTTCTTCATTGGAATCAACATATTTCCCATACATCAAGTCCAAAGGGACCTTAGGAAAATACCCAAAATATGTCTCTAATGGAGAACACTGAGTGGAAGAATGTAAGGCTCGATTGTAAGCATGTTGTACATATGGTATCTGTTCATCCCATAACTTGGGATGCTTGCTGCAGTAGCCTCGAAGAAAAAGTACCACTGTTCAATTAATAACCTCTGTCTATCCGTCGATCTGTGGATGGAAATCATTTCTCCTCTTCAACTTGGTGTCCATCATTCTCCACAAGTTTTTCCAAAAATCTCCAAGGAATCGAGTATCTTGATTCGAGACAATGGATGTGGGTAACCCAAAGTGAACCCAAACATACTGAAAGAAGAGATTAGTAGTCTGCACAACCTTGATCTACTTTTTACATGGCATCAATATACACATCTTGTTGAACCTATCCACTACAACATACAAATAGTCATGACCCCTTTTTGACATTGGTAAACCCCTTACAAAATTTATGGAGATACTCTCCCATGGATCAGATGGAACATGAAGTGGTGAGTATAGCCCCAATTTTTTATTAGTGGACTTACAAGTAGAACACATCACACACCCCTTTACATATTTAGTTACAATTTATTTCATCTGAGGGCAACAACAAAACCTTTGCAGATGAGCCATGGTTTTTCCTACCCCAAAATTCCCAGACACAAGAGAAGTGTGAGCTTCTCGTATTACATGGACTCATTCACTTGTAGGAATAAATATATTTCCAAGATGGTAGAGTAGTTTTCCCTATAGAAAATAGTTCTCTACCTGTGCACCATGGGTTAGCTTCTCATATACTTCTTTAAAATATTTATCAAAAACATATTGTTCCACATAGCTATCATGAGATAAATAAGCATTCTTAAAAATAATAGAAGAAGTAATAGGAGGTCTAGAAATCATATCAACTACCTTGTTACTTGTACCCTTTTTGTATTTGATTACCAAATGAAACTGTTGAAGAAAACTCATCCACCTGTAATGTCGATATTGTTGCAACTTGGTTTGTGCTTGGAGATACTGTAAGGGTTGATGATCTGTATGTATAATTGTTTCCTTCCCTAACAAGTAGTGCTTCCATTTCTTTACACTTTGAAGTAATTCATACAACTCTTTATCATATGTAGGATAGTTAACAACAACTTGGTTAAAAGTTTCAGAGTGGTAACATATAGGCTTACGATATTTCATTAATATTGCATCCATGGCATATCTGCTGGCATATGTCTCGATCTCAAAAGGCTACTGAAGATTTGACAATGCTAATACTGGTGTGGTATCGATCTTTTCCTTCAAAGTGTCGAAGGACTTTTTTTTCTTTCCTCCCCACTGAAAAGTGTTCCTCACACTGGTTAAGGCATGCAAAGGAGCTACAATAAATGAGAAGTTTGAAATGAATCTCCTCTAGTATTGGACTGCACCTAAGAAGCTTTGTACTTAGGTTACATTTTTGGACTCAGGCCAATTTACAATTACATCAATCTTGGAAGGATCAATTTTCAATTTTCCTCCTCCTACAATATGACCTAAGTACACTAGTACAGTCTTGCCAAATTCACATTTGGACAATTTTACATACAACGTTTCCCTTTGCAAAGTATCTAATACTTTCTTTACATGCCTTACATGTTCATCCCAAGTCCCACTAAATATAAGAATGTCGTCTAAATATACAATTACAAAATCATCTAGAAATATCTTGAATACATCATTCATCACACGCATGAAGGTTTCCTAAGCATTACAAAGCCCAAATGACATAACTAACCACTCAAAAAATCCTTGTTTGGTTTTAAAGGAAATTTTCCATGCATCTTATTCTGTAACCCTAATCTGATGGTATCCACTGCACAAATCTAACTTAGTGAAATAAACAACATTCTTTAATTGATCAACTAAATCATCTATACGAGAAAGAGGGTGTTGATTTTTCACCGTGATTTTTTTTAAGGCTCGATAATCGACACGCATTCTCCATGTGCCATCCTTATTTTGCACCATCACGATCAAAGAACCACAAGGAGATGAACTAGGCCTGATGACCCCTTGATCCAATAGGCCTTGTAGCTACTTTTTGATTTCTGTCATCTCTACAATTAACATTTTGTACATGCCCACATTATGAAGAGGAGAATATTGTTGAATATGTATTTCATGTTGGATTTCCCTCTTAGGAGGTAACCCATTTGGTTCCTGAAAGATGTCATCATACTTATAAACAATATCAATTAATTATTTCTTATGAGAAGGATCACATCCTTGGAAGGCATCGGATGTTCCGACATACTTTTCCCTTACAACCATGCGTACATATCTCTTATTAGTGTTTATGAGTCTCTTCATTTGTCCTACACTAAGAAGTGTTGTGTTTACCCTCATGTTGTGGGATCTAACAATATATTCCACTCCCTCTTTAGTAAGTTGATATTTGTTCTCATGACGAAAGAAGACAACTTTTCTATCATAAAGATAAGGACTCTCTCGCACTATGCCACATATATCAAGTGATACAACATCCAAATCCACTTTATCAATCAACTTTGAAGAAATAACAAATCTGAACCTACACTGCTTGGTGACATTAAGTTTTTCTTTATCACATACCCAACCAAGAGGATAAGGCTTTGGATGTGGTTTAGTTTCAAGACCCATATTTTTGACAAGTGCTTCAGATATCAAGTTTACTTGGGAACCCATATCAGATAATGTATCTATCTTAGTGTGCTTAGATACAAATCTTATGTGAAATAATTCATTCATCTTTATTTCATCATCATTAGATTCATTATTGGAATTTGAACTAGCATGAAGGGAATATTTACCTTGTACTCCAACCGTTGTGATCTTTTCTTTGTCTCCTGAATCAAAACCATGATCTTGTTGCACTGTAGTAACGGTCTTTGTCTTCTCCTTTCCACCGAACTATTTCAGTATTTTCTATGGATGTAATTTCCAATTGTGTTCATCATCGTGACCATTCTTCTTGCAATGAGTGCAAGATGGCTTTCCTTCTTCCCTCTTTACAGTGGCGGTCTTTTTTTTCTTCCTTTTAAACTTTTTAAATTGCTTATGTGGGGAATTGGAAGGTTTCTTTGTGGGATCTTCTTGAACATGCTTTCCCCTGTTCTCAAGGTGAGTGACTTGCACACAAACTTTGTCAAGACTAGTGGGGTTAAACAATAGTAAAGTATGACAAATATAATTGTGAAGTGCAACAATATAGTTCATTAAAGTTTCATAATAATCTAAAGGAATGTTTAATGCAAGAGATTTCTTCTTAAATTCTTCCGTGAAACTTTGTACAGTTTGACCTTTACTTTATCTTAAAGTTTTCCATTCCATTATTGCTTTATGTAAATAACCCAATGGAAAAAAATGCTTCCTTATTTCTGATTTAAATTCTGACCATGAGGAAAGAAGATTACCACATTTACTTTTGTCCCGAAGTTTGTTCTCCCACCATACAAGAGTAGTGCCTTCAAACTGAAGAGAGGCCAATTTCACTTTAACTTCCTCTTCATCACTTTGTTGAACAAGACAATATACTTCAACCTGTCAGATCCAATTATCTATCTTTTCAGGATTAGCATCTCCATTAAACATAGGTAAAGAAAATTTTACATCAAGCTTTAATAATGGTTTCTTAAAATAAGCTTTATGGCTAGAATGATGAGAACAATGAGAATGATCAGAGGAAGAAGAGCTAGAACTCGATGGTGAAGATGGAGGATCAAGAGTGTGTCCTCTAGCCTCTTGATTCACTAAATAATTATCATCTGCTTATGCTTCCTTTTTCTTGCCTTTCTTATTCATCCTCTTCTCATAGTTTCCATACATTCGCTCGACCATTTCTGACATGCGATAAAATACCATATGGAATTTTTTTTCCTGTTCATCATGCTTGTCCTCTTCGACCATTTTCTTCCTTTGGGATGCATGACCAATTTCTAGGTTGAAATTCTTAACTGTTCCTTCACCCTGATTATGCTTGGCCCTAGTAAGAAATCACACTCAACAATTCAAGTCAAAGATGACTACTCTAATACCAACATGATCCAATATCTTTTCATCGATGTGACTTATTAAAGATTTGTATTAAATGAGAATAAAATGAAATGCACCATAAAGAAGGAAAAATTCAATAATGAAGAGGCATAAGCATCATATATGAACACAAAAACTTGATAACAGAGTTCGTCCCTGGTGGAATACGTCTCCGGGTCCTCCTCTCAAATGGGTAGGCATTTTTATTAACTCAGCAAAAAAATTTGGAAAAATACATAATTATACCTCATTCTGGAGTTGAGTTGTAGAAGCTTTGCTCATATCAGAAAAAAAACAACACCACTGAATTTGTGGCATTGAATTACCCAAAAATGACTATCTCCATGCCTCGATATGAGTCTGACACTTTCAGGCCCAAGAGAAATTCTGTCTTGGTTTCTGTTCCTGCAACTTGCGATGATTAAAATGAATATTTCTTGAATTTCGTGCCTTGGCCATATAGTTGCGTGCCCTGGTCCTCCCCCCCCCTGTGCACTAGCAAATTTCAAAATTTAAATAATAAAGGCATGTGTATTAACCAATGGGACTGTTTGGTCTAATGATTGGCAGATGTATATTTGGGCGCTTGTATTGGGGAGAGGTATCAGGGTCAAAGCCATGGGGCTCCCCCTTTGGTTTGTTTGTTTTGTAATGGTGGAACCTCCTCGCTAACTTTGGCAAAGGAAATAACTATGCAATGGTGGAACCTCCCCGCTAAAAGAAGAAGGAAGCTATTAAAATGCAAGCATAATTTAAACTACAGTAAAAGCAGAATTAAAAAGCAGTGGTGAAAAAGAAACATAACTAGACTATTAGTATACATAAAATCCAAACAACGTTAAATCTTTCCAAGTTGGTTCCATGTAGTGTTTTAACTGAGAACCGTTAGTGATGTAGGAAAACAATCACTCCTGTAAATCTTTTATAATGTAAGAGTTAGTATCCAGGACAAAAGCGATCTTGAAAGGACCTAGCCATAATTTTTGAAACCTTGAGACAATCGATATCCCTTTAAAGCACATGATTAGATCATCAAGATAGATATGAATAATCTTACCAATCGAATGGTCGAAAGTTATTTGCATAGGTATTTTAAAAGTGGTACTTGAATCAGATAATCCAGATGGAATACGTTCGTAAGTCAATGTACCCAAATGAGTAATAAAGGTAGTTTTGTATTTATCTGCCTCTTTTACCTTGATTTGATTGTAACCTGAAAAACCATCAAGTAAGGGCATCATCTGTCACCCTGCAACTTGCTGCAAAATCATTTCCATGTTAGGGAGAGGGAAGTGATATTTTATACTAGCCTGATTTAATGCGCGAAAATCGACGCAAAATCTGATATGATCGATGGATTTCCAAACAAGAACTAAATTTGAAACCCATTCAGAATACTTGACCAAAAAGATGATTCCAACCTTCAAGAATTTTTCCAACTCCTTTTGAATAGTTGCTTCAAGTGCAGGGTTGATAGGTCTTTGTTTTTTCCTAACTGGTTTTATACCTTCCTTGATTGGAATGGCATGTTATATAAGAGAAGGATCAAAACCACGAAGATCCTCATAAGACCAAGCAAAAACATCTTAAAATTCACCAAGCAGCTTGGCAAACTTCATTTTCTCTTCATCAGAACATTGGGCACCTATTTTAACATTATTTGGAGACTCGGGTGTCCCAATGTTCAAGGAGATGGTTTCATCTACCTTCCTTTTCGACTCCTCTTATTTATGTTTACCTTTATTGCCTACATCACTTGATGAAAATGAACTCTCTATAGGAGTCAAGCCTTTAGGAATCTTGTCATCTTCTATGGATATAATTTCCTTGGGCTTATAAGGTTCAGTTTGAATGAAAGCACATATACTCTCATCGGTAGGGAAGACCTACCAGGATTCTATATTGTCAGAGATATGTGGACGATATAGAGATTGAAAAGTACAATCAGGTCTGTGTGGCAAAAGTTTCCGATTAGGAGAGGCTGCAAAAATAGCTAACCGATCAGCCATTGAGTTCAATTCCCTCTTAACATGTGTTGGAACAAGGGAAGACCCAAGGTTCAATGCTACAACAACACACCAACAAAACCCTAGCTACCGGCCCTTTCGGCAACACCTGCAAAGCAGATGAAGTCTCACTCGAGGTAGAGGCAGGGGTGGTTGTAGGACTCCAGTGTCTGCAACCTTAGTTGGGACACAGATCTATGACCGTAACACCTTAATAGGACACTTAGCAATTATAGTTCATCAATATCCAGCCTTAGTTTATAGCGCAGTTAAACCCTTATTACAGAGCATTGCAGTATTTAAACAAATCTACTATATTCAAGCACTAAGCACATCCACATAGGCCAGATCTAGTATTCATCCATACTATCAAGCACATAGCATTAACATATCTATCTACCATTCATCTATATCGAAGCACTAATCAAGTTAACATATAAACACATCAATACATCGGACAAAGAAGATCAACATAGAATGTACGTGGTTCACCCCCACCCCGGGGCTACATCCACCAACTCTTTTTCTTCTTTATTAGCTTCTTCAATCAATTACATGCACAGAGACACAAAAACCCTACTTCGCAGAGGACAGGAGATCTCCGCACCTCGCTAGATCCTCCTTCCCTGAGATAGGTTACAACACTAAGCCTCTTCACAATCTCTTACACACACTTGCACTTAGATTTGCAAGCCTCATACCATATTCACAATAGAAATCTCCACTCAACACTTAGCACACTGACCTCTTCTTACATTTCCTAGATACATATTTATGCATTACAAAATAGGCCTAAGAATGGGTAAACCCATGGGATGACATCCCCTTACCTATTACATAATCCTAAATCCAAAAAAGGGCCCTAAAAGGGGTCGAGATCCCGCGATCTCCGCTTCGTCTTGAGCTCCGCCTTTGAAAGCCTGTCAAAGTCCCCAAAATAGGTCAAACCTGACCAAGGATCCTCAAAACTTGGTCAAGGGCCAACAGACCCCCAACACTCACCCGTGACTAGTCTCGAGTCACTATGATCTGGGTAGCTCAGTTTCAAAATCCTCGAGCTTGGCTTGAGCTACTTCGACTTGTTGTTGTGCCACGACCTCCTTTTCAACAAACTCTTGTATGATTCCTTCGTTGACAGGTTCGTCTAGGCATTGTTCTGCTACAATGATGACTTTCTCCAGTTCTTCTTCTCAGCCTTCGATCTTTGTGAACAGTTGGTAAGCCTCATCCTCTACAGGCTGGAGCCTTTGAGTCACTTCCATGACTTTCCTCTGAATGGTGTCGACCTGCTGCTGGGAAGTGCGTTGCTCTTGGGATCACTTCATAATTTCAATAGATGACATGGGCTTCAACTGCGCTTGTATTGTTTTTGCTTGATACTTCGCCTCTTGGAGCTATGAATCCAGTGTCTTCAGTTCTGGATTCTCAGTGAGTCACTCATACGTCTAGGCATTGCGATCACTCAATTTCTTACATTCCAAGGTGAGTCCCTTGATTCTTTCAACTACGCTTTGAGCAGTTTCTTCTCTTTGATCCCTTACATCCTGCGGAGTGTCGAGCACTGTGCGGAGCTCTAAGTCTGCTATTCATTATTGTAGCTGCTGGATAGCTTCTGCGAACTTATCTACTTGATGCGTGACTTGGTATTCCACCTGTGGTTATAAGCCTATCACAGAGAGAAGTGATATATTGACTACTTCTTTCAGTTCAAGTTTCTCTGCGAGCAATTGTTGTTTTTCTTCCTGCATATGTGTTTTCTCTTTTTCAAACTTCATATGGAGAGAAACCTTCTCCTGCTTTGCAAGTTGACATTGTTCTATGAGTACTCCTTGCACTTGCTTCTAGGCCTGGGTGGATTGTTCTATTTCTTCTTGTGCTCGACGAAGTGGGCTTTGGTTGCATCTGCTAGTCGGCGTAGTTGGGATGGCTCATCTCCCAACTCTGGTTCTCTCGATGGAAGGGGTGCAGTGGACACTGCGCGACTGGACTGAAGGGCCTATTGCACCCCTCTAAGTTCGACCTCAATTATTTCGTACATTTCCTCCTGTTTGGCTTCTTGTTTCTCCACAATTTCTTGTGAGGCATAGTTTAGGGATTCTATGATGAAGTTGAAATCATCGGTAGTGAGTAAAGTCTGCATCTTGGTCATGGTGGCTCTAGATTTCTTCCAGGAAGAAGGTTTCAGGGGAGAAAAATTCCTCTTTTTCAGGGGATCGGTCTCATCTCTAGGCAGTGTTACTTCGCCTTGTTTCTGTTCATCTTCTTTTCCATTTAGCTCTTCTATTTCCTCGTCACCCCCTCGGTCAGGTGATAATGAAGCAGTCTTTTCTGAGGCACTTCTTAAGTCTTGGACCTCTTCGGTCTTCTTCCTTCTTCTAGGTCTGGGTGTATCATGTTCTTTGTGTGTGGTCTCTGGGATGTCAGGGTCAAACATCTCTGTAGGGTCTGCGGGAATAAGGAGGTCTGTCGACCAATCCTTAGTGATATCCTCAAAGTCCACTTTCGTGAGCTTGTAGTACGACTGAAGATCCTCCTTATGCTCGTCTGCTCACGTTGTAATGTAGGTGAAGTGTCAATATGCACATAAATTCATCAGGGGTCGGAACCTTTGTAGGGTGTTTGGAGTCATGCGAGGTTCAGCTTCAATGGCTCTCTTCAGCTGGAGGTAATATGTGTGAAAAACAACGTTCGACTGCCACTATTTGCTCATATCACTTGAGTACCAGAGCGTGGTGAACTTTGCAGCAAGTGGCTCGAATGGCTCGATGTCCGGGAAGGTCGCACCTTTCAGAATTTCCCAAGAAACAAACGCGATGAGGATCAGGAGCCAGCTAAAATGGAATTCATAGCCTTGATCATGTGCTTTGTGATAGTCTAGTTCAAGTTGATTAACTAAGTACTTCTCCTAGTTCATCTGTATACCTTCCACACACTTCCCTGTAAGGTCAATGATGAAGTCTGTGACCTGCGTGGGTTGGTTATTTCATACTAGATTCCCTGTAATTAACTGACATGCTAGGCGCAATGCGCCATTCTGGATGGAGGATACCTTGTACCATCACGTCCCCTTCTCAACATTTTCGTATGTATCCTTGATCTTCTATGCTAGTGCACGATCTGTGGATTTTCCTGGATAGAATTCCTATGGATCAGGTCCTTGCATACTCAATCCGATGATCCTATGGATCAATGTCGGATCAATTGTGATATGACGGTCGAGCCATAAGTAGCCGCCATGGTAACATGAAAGGAGTATCTTGACATAGGCGTTAACTTCTTGGTTCCTTTTGAAGTGTGGAATTTTCATTACGTTCAATAGGGTGGACTGTGCGAGGTTCATCGTCCACAGCTGGGGAATTATTTTCGAGTTCTTCCCCTTCATCCTGGTCAAGTATTTATACAGGGAAAGCATGCTATGGTTCTTGTGATCTCTGAGGTTGAATTCACTGAACTTCAATGCTGCGATCTTGTCCTGCTGTTCTCTTACTATGCGTATTGTTGGACAACTGAGAGGGGGGGGGGGTGAATCAGTTGTTACCGTTCTTAAACAATTATGCTTCTTTTAAATTATTTACAAGGCATTCAATGATGATCACAATAATGCAGAGAAATAAGCAATGGCACATTCATCATCAGTCACATATATGAGATACACATAGACAAATATTTCCCAAGGAAACCCATAAAGGGTAAAACCTCTTCTTCTTTATATGATAAGTATTATTTACATTCTTTACATTATCATACATATGAGCACCAACTCATTGTGAGGCTACAACCTCCGTTTTTTCAAGCTGCAACTTGCTGAGAGCACCAACTCTCTGTTTTCTCTAGCACCAACTAGAAGGAAGCACCAACTCCCTGGTTTTCTAGCATCAACTAGAAGGAAGCACCAACTCCCTGGTTTTTCTAGAACCAACTAGAAGGAAGCACCAACTCCCTGGTTTCTCTAGCACCAACTAGAAGGAAGCTACAAATCCATGTGTTCAAGAACACACTTGAACCTCTGAGGACACCAGTCCTCCCTAGCACCTCCCAACCACCCTGAAATACAAATTCTTTGTTACTAACACTTATTATAGCGAGATAAAGTTCTTCTATGTCTTACCAGCCTTGTCGTTGTTTTGTTACATTGCTCTGCTCTGTCTACATCAGTTTCTTCTGCACACCCCTTGCACTTTATGTTCTTATGCCTTTTAATCTCTCTACGACATGTCCCTTCAATGCATCATTCCTCTTTTGTGCATTACTACTACTGCGCTCTGCCTCCTTCCTCACACCTCAATCACACCCAACAACAAAAAAAACCCATCTCTTATTTGTTCTCCATTCTTATAGCCTCTGTACCTTCTACATACACTATGCACAATGCTTCTGCATGTCTACACGGTGAGTGCTCTGTCTGATCATCATTACGACTTCTCAGCTTCTCTGGTGGTTTCACTCACGCATTCATCATCACTGGGTGTCATAATCAAATTCCTTCACCTCGCCATCAGTTGAGATTTCTTCATCTTTTGTTATAGTTGAGCTCAACTATTCTATTGCAGTTACAGGCTCCAACGCTCATCCAGCTGTCAATCACCTCCACGAACAGTCTTTGTTCTACTGGCAGATCCCTAGAGACTCTTCACCTTCTCTGTCAATCACGCCAAAGTGTCTTCAAGTCCTCTAGCATAAACCATCAGTGGTTTCTAGCGGTTACTCGAAGAATTGCAACAGTAGCCCTCCGATCTCTTCAGTTTCATCTACACTGTTGGATTAACTTCTCTAACTCTTGCATTCATTTCAGCATCCCTCTCTTCGAAATTTCAGGATCACCGTGGTGGAGGATTTTAGTACTCTCCATTTCCTGACCCCCGAAACTCCGAAAAGGAGCTTGTCTTCACTAACTCCTTCCCCCATCTTCCACCGATGTGACAAATGACTGTGACCTCAGCCTTAGTCGAAACTCCATTTCACAATTTTGCGTTTCGGCGTTTCGACATTTCAACACTCTTGGTGGTGAAGTTTCTTGACTCTCCATGTCGCGGTGCCCGAAACTCCGAAATGGAGCTTGTCTGTGACATTTCGCGATTTCGAGTTTCGCGATTTCGGGACTCCTCTGATGAAGAGTCTTTACTCTTGACTCCTCCTACTCCTGGTATCCGAAACTCCGGTATGGAGTCTTTATCATTTCTCGACTTTGGGTTTCGTGACTTAGGGACTCATGATGAGAGTCTTTGTCATCTCCATCTCCAGGTAACCGAAATCTTGGTATCCAAAACTTCGAGCGATGCACCTATTTCGCGATTTCGGGGTTTTGCATTTCATGACTTCGAGACTCTTTTTGATGTGAGTCTCTAACATCTCCATATCTTGGTAGATGAAATCCCGGTATCCAACACTCCAAGCGATGCGCCTGTTTCGGGTTTTCACATTTCGACACTTCGGGATTCTTGCGATAAAGAGTCCCGTCACTTGAGTCTTCCAACTCCCGGTATCCGAAGCTCCGAAATGGATTAGGATCAATGGTCCACACCCTCAATGATTCACACCCTCGATGATTCGATGGTTATTCTCTGTCCCGGGGCTTCATCCTTTAGGACTTTGGGGGAGTGATAGTGATAAAACTCCCGAAGCAAAAACTCCTAGAGTGAGGTCAGTCTTGCGTCTCTCGATGACATGTCATGACCCGAGTGGCTGCCATGTGTCATTGGTCTTCCACCTGTCCTTTCTGACATGGTCTTCCACATTCACTTCCTGAAACTGTCAGCCCAGATCACTTCGCGATTTCGCATATCGTGATTTTGGGTTTCACGACTTCGAGAGTCCTGTAGTAAGAGTATCAATTCTTAACTGCTCAATTTCCCGGTATCCGAAACTCCGAAATGAATTCTACACCCGATATGTGAAATTATTTGTTGATGTGCCTCTTTCGGGATTTCAGGATTCCAGATTTCGCAACTCCGGGACTCCTGTGAGGGGTCTTTTACATTTCCATTTCCCGGTATCCAAAATCCCGGTAGCCAAAACTCCGAAATGGAGTTTGACCAACACTTCGATCTTGCCATTCGATCATCATTGCACTGCTAGTCTTCCTTGCCTACTTGTTTTCCATCAAATGAACAAGCACACCTTCACAATGCATTCGACTCTGCGTTAATTCCTCCTGAGCTTACTTTGTTCATGTTTTGGCATCGATGCATACTCTGATCTTTCCATCAATGACAAACATACCTATCTGTAAACATGCCAACAATCCCCCCCTTTGGAATTTATGGAAACCCTGAATGCCTGCACTAATCCGTTTGGACCTCCAACTGTAGCATCAGGTCTGGACCACTTCTTTTCTCCCCCTTTGACATCAATGTCAAAGAAAAAAGAAAAAAAACATGCTCTCCCTGAGCTGTTGCAGTATTTTTAGGAGGTATCAGATATTTAATCAATACAAAACTCCCCCTAACAGGATGGACTCTTTTAGGTGTGAGACAGGATGACGCCCAACTTCTATTGGAGATATTCAAATGGTGTCTTGGCTAGGGGTTTAGTAAAGATGTCTACAATTTGTTCTGTGGTTGAAATGTAATGGACCCGAACAACCTGATTGGTGACCTTCTCTCTCAGAAAATGGTATTTTATGGGAATATGCTTGGTCTTGGAGTGGAGTACAGGATTCTTAGATACACTTATGGCACTAGTGTTATCACAATGAATTGGGATCGGTGTTGCGTATTTTACCTCCAAGTCTGCAAGTGTTTGGATCATCCATAATACCTGAGTGCAACAGGTAGCAATAGCAATGTACTCTGCCTTTGTGGTTGATAAAGAAATGGAACCTTTCTTTTTACTAAGCCATGCTACTAAAGAGTTACCCAGGAAGAATGCTCCTCCACTGGTGCTTTTTCTCTCATCAACACAGTTTTCCCAATCTGCATCTGAATAGGAAGTTAGCTGAAAATTCTGATTTCTGGGATACCACAGACCATAAGTCATTGTTTCTTTTAAATACCTGAATATTCTTTTGACATCTTGCAAATGAATCTGTTTAGGTGCATCCTGATATCTTCCTACCATTCCTACAACATGCATTATGTTTGGGTGAGATGATATGATGTACAACATCATTGATCGATATGAGCTTTGATCAACATCAGGTGAATCATCATCCTTGCTTAATTTACATCTAGTTACCAAAGGTGTACCCACAGGTTTAGAATCTTCCATTTGAAACTTTTTCAACATTTCTCTTAGATATTTTTTCTTGAGAAACAAACATCCCTTCGAACCAGTGAGTAATTTGCAGACCAAGAAAAAATGATAGTTCTCCTATCATAGACATTTCAAACTCAGACTCCATGGCAGAAGCAAACCATTGTACCAATGAATCCTTATTACATCCAAATATTATGTCATCTACATAGACCAATATGATGAGAAAATCATTATCCTCTATTTTAATATACAGATTGTTGTCAGTTGTTCCTCTCTTGAACCCTTTGTCTTTGAGATATGTATCCAGTCTGTGATACCAGGCTTGAGGGGCTTTTTTTAACCCATATAAATCTTTCTTCAGCTTGCATACTAAGTCAGGGTTATCAGACAGTTTGAAACCCTCTGGTTGTTCCATATAGACTTCTTGACTTAAATCTCCATTTAGAAAAGTTGACTTGACATCCATTTGATAGACTTTAAATCTTTTGTGACAGGCATAGGCAAGAAACATTCTGATAGCTTCTAATCTTGCTATGGGCGCAAATGTTTCATCATAATCCAGTCCTTCTATCTGAGCATATCCTTTATAGACTAATCTTTCTTTGTTCCTGACAACTTGTCCCTACTCATTCAACTTGTTCTTAAAGATCCATTTGGAACCAATGGTATTTTTACCTTCCGGTCTCTGAACCATCTCCCACGTATTGTTTTTCTCAATCTGATCAAGTTCATCATTCATTTCTTTAACCCAGTGGTCATCTTTGTTGGCTTCATTAAAATTATTGGGTTCCAGCATGGACATGAAGGCTATATGAGACTGTTCGGTGTTTTTGATTAGCTTTCTCCTGGTTTGTACACCTTTGTCTTTTTCTCCAATTATCTAACTTGCAGGATGATTCTTTTGAATGATTCTGGAGGAGGAATTTGAAGTTGATTGCTGATTTGAGTATGTTTGAGTGTCTGAATCTTCATTTGATTCAGAGTCTTCATTTTCTGATTCTTGGACCTATTCATCTTCAGCTTTAGTTGTGTCTTCTGTAGAAGACTCATTACTGTACATCTCTCTTGTTGGGATTCCTTCATCAACTTTTACATCAATACAGTCCACCATTTTATGCAGCCTCGTATTATAGCATCTATATCCTTTACTATTTGTAGCATACCCTAAGAAGATACATTCATCAACCCTGTCATCATATTTTCCGAGGTTCTCATCATTATTCTTTATGTATCATTTACTCCCAAAGACTTTGAAGTGTTTAATGGAAGCAGGTCTCCCAAACCATAGTTCATAAGGTGTCTTGTCACTTTGTGGTCCGAGGTGATCTTTGTTAAGAACATGAACTGTTGTGTGTATTTCTTCTACCCAGTAGGTTTGGCCAATGTTCTTCTCATTCATCATTGACCTGGCCATTTCTTGCACTGTTCTGTTTTGCCTCTCAACAACTCCATTTTGTTGTGGAGTTCTTGGGATTGTGTATTCTCTCTTGATTCCATGCTCATCGTAGAATTCCTTGAAGTCTCTTGACATAAAATCTCCTCCCTAGTCTGATCTTACTACCTTTAATCTCTTGCCTGTTGGAGTCTTAGTTAAAGCCTTAAATATTTTAAACTTCTCAAATGCTTCAACCTTTTCCTTGAGAAAGGCAACCCATGTAAGTCTGGAGTAATTATCGATAATCAACATGAAATAGTTTTCTTTCCCTGTGCCTTCATGTCTTGATGGTCCACATTAATCCATATGAACTAGTTGGAGTGGTTTCTCTGTTGAAGTAAAGCTCTTGGACTTAAACTGTGTCTTGTTTTTCTTCCCTACTTGACAGGGTTTACACATTGAATATTGGGGCTTTGATATTCTCGGAAGATCTTTTACTGCCTCGAGGTTTTTGAGTTTGATTAAGTGGTCAAAGTTTAGATGTCCAAGTCTCCTATGCCATAACCAACTTTCATCATGTTTGCTTAGATGACATTCTTCTCTATTTT
>SNQJ01S0015556.1:138903-158670 GCA_010110895.2 Picea sitchensis
AGTAAAAAAAAAAAGGTTATAATGATAAAAAATGACACGTACCATGATACTTGGACCAATTACCTCATGGAGCAAGAGTCTTCTCCGATACAAGTCCAAGCCGAAGGTGATGGATGTTGCTGCTGCTGACAAGACGAGTCTGATGAAAGAGAAGAAGGATGGGCCCTCTAGGGCTATGCGCAAGTCAATCCTGCTCTCAGTACTCTATGTCTAGGACCTGTGGGCCTCAAGACATGATCTCCTAGTTATCTCTATAAATCGGGGATAACACTTACTAATCCAACTACATCGGTACCTCCCATCCAATGCTAGGGGTACTCTTGTTCCCCCTTAGTGCCCTGAGTTGCAAAGGGGCCACACACAGTAACCAGAAAACAATAGCACCCAAACTTGCCTCTGAAGGAAGAGCTTCCAATACAACCAAAAGTGAGATCCCCTCTCCCTTTCTCTTATTTATTTTATAGAAAATTTCCCATTGACACATATCCTCATGCACAAAAAATAATTTTTAATAATTTAATTAGAGGATTATTCACCCACTACATGTGTCACATTCACCCATTTAATTAGACAATTTCCCTCACATTCCCAAATGTGTTCCTATTTTTCCTCTTAGTTGTCTCTTAGTTCCCCAATCCCTCATTTAATTTATTTTCCCCAACTAGATATTAGTTTGAGTTGGATTATGAGTCTTCTTTTAGTTAGGATTAGTGGTAGATTAACTTAAGATTATTTTTCCTATGAGAAAACCTATTCTCTCATGTTTTAATTTATTTTTATTTAAAAATCTCTTTTATTATTTTCATGCACACATGTGCAAATTCTCAACCTTTAATTCTTTTACCTATTTTCCTAGAGTTTGACTATATCTCATTTTCCTTTAATTTATTTAATACTTTATTTGATTATGTGTTTAGATTTAGATTTATACTTAGACTTAGGATTAGACGCTTGCTAAATTGTTGTTTATAATTTATAATCATTTACATGCTCATTTCTAACAAGTCTAAGTATTATATTTTTTTTTCTAGAGCTTCTAGCTTTTTATTGAATCACAATATGTGACGTGCCCTTCAAGACGCACCTTTGTGCTCCAAGTGTGAAATTCTCCTTTGACCAATTTTGGAAGTTTGTCAGACCTTGGAATCAACACTCCACTTGGTTGACCTTGTGAGAGACTAAGGGTTTCTAAGGAATAAGGATTCTTCCTTATTCTGTGCCCCTTAGATTTCTTCGTGAGCGACTGTCTCAGTCTACCTGCACGACATCGTGGACCTATCGAACTAGGTAATCGCTAACCTATAGTTTAGGTCACGACGGGAGTGCTAATAGGTTGTGACAGGGACATTGCCACACCTCTCCCTCGATTGTCTAGTTTTTTGTGCATGACCCCTTTACTCCTTATGTGAGTCGGATTAGCAAGTGTCGTCGAGCCTACATCCACTGAAAATAAGACTATCAATAATCCATATACATAACATCCATACTAAAATCATCATATAAATCACATGTGTATAAATCAAATACTCAAACCAAATACAAATCCACCCCTTGACTCAATCCAGAGTCCAAGGAAGTTTGTGGATTCCATCAACATCATCGACCTATCATGTATCCTCACACTCAGGTAAACTCATCAATAATACATGTTGATACATATATACACCTATTAAATTAATATGTAATCACAATGACATCATAACATAACTCATAAGAAGAGCATAATCATAATGTATAATAACAGGATCACTTGCTCGCAAGTGTCCTAGAAGAATAAGTCTATATAAAATGTGCTCAGTAGAACTAGATGTTACAGGGATTCCCCCTCATAGCGGCTTGCACATCGTCAGTACAATACTAGGCGTGCTCTCATGCATGAGAGGAGTCAAGAAAAATCAGTTGTTGAAGAGCCCCCAGAAAAAGAAGACGTGGATGTTGATGATTTTCTTAATAACTGGAAAGCATATAATATGAGGCCTAAAAACAAATGATGATGTATAATATTATTATAAGACACATCGATGTATATATAGCTAGTATAGTTGAAACATTTTTTGGATGATAAACCTCATTTATAAAAAACATTTTTATGACATATGCCTTTGAATGAGTTCTTGCATACTTTTTGTTGCATTGCCTTTGAATGAGTTATTGCATACATTCTTGTACTTATGTTAGTAAAATATGAAATATAGATGGTTAGTAAAATATGGATAGAGAGATAAAACAAATCCAATTCTATTAATTTGTATTACTTATGTTCAAAGCAAAAGGAAATCAAACAACTATGTACTTCTTTTATCTTAGATTTCTTACTTAGCTTTACAATCACTTTTGATCAATTTTGAATATTTTAATGCATATTTTCTCTTAGAATATAGATTGGGTATTAGGGAATTGAGAGTGATGTGAGGCAGGGGGGAGGGGCCAAAGGAGCTTCCACCTTCACGTGGTTGGACCTGTTCAATAGAGAATAATTTATTGGAGTTGTTTAATATTGGAGCAAACCTCCCTTGATCCAATGGAGCAACAACATAGTCAATGCTGACTTTGTTGTTTCTCCTTCAGGTCGAGGGAGGTTTGCTCCAAGATTAGATGACTTCAATAAATTATTCTCGAAACCAATAGGATCTTATTCAGGAGTTCTATTTAGATATATATCTATCATGTTTTTAGTTTTTTCTCATCGAGTAAATCCATGTTTGAATCTAGGATGATGAGGGGCTACTCCAAAAAACAAGGCTTATAAGGTGTTGGGAAGCACTATCAAGGTATGTTCTGACATTCTCATAAAAATGAATCTTAGAGTAAACAATTCTACCAATATGAGTTGTATTAATTTTATATATATTTATGGAGGTTGAATGACTTGGCAATGTAGGTATTAAATAAACATAATGATGGATGAGTTGCGATCAGGGGAGGTATGTTATCCAAATCATTTTTTGACTAAATAATGATGTACAATTGGAATTGTCATGCTTCTTAGAATGAGGATCTCATCATTAAATAAGGATTTGATACAATATGGATTATTTTGCATTGCAATAGTTTAATCACTAATGAATTGGTAACACCCATACGATTGGATATAATGTGATCCCTATCCAATTGTAAAAATACTCATTATTTCTCTTTGTCTTCATAGAATAACATTGGTAATGAGAGTGAAATTTATTTAAAAATTCAATTTGATTCCATACTAACCAACAACAATCAACCTAGTAGCATCCTAGAATGTCTTATATAAATAATTGGTGTGGGGTAATCATTGTGCAACATGTTTTATTGTTAGTCTTGGATAGTCACCAATGAGGTATCTAATTAAATTACATAAGTTGGAAATAAGGTCACTCAATTTTTCTTTGCAATGAAATAGTTCATGTATCCACATTTATGCACAAACTCATCATATTACATGAAATGTATTTGGAATGGAAATATTCATTGTGCTAAAGAAAGAAATGACACTTATCTCAGGTAGTCTTTGGTTATAGTAATTTCTCAAAATGATGTATGAAACATGCTTTGGTTATCTTCATCTTCCTTCTACCAAGTAAGAATGCATCTCCTCCTACATTTATATTCGAAGGAACTAATAAGAAGTAATTATTCACTTGGAAATGTCATTCATGCTTTTTAGCTTTGCTCCAAATGAATAAAAAACAACACTTAGGCAAACGTGTCACCTATAACATTCAATTAAAAGGTTATTTTTCATTTTATATATAACCCAAGTCATTGTCAATCATCCTTCATGCCTAAAAGATAAAACTTATTCCCATACTTTGAGATGTTGAGAATACATGGTATAATAATGTTGCACAAGAATTCGCCTTAATACTCTCTTTTGTGAATTACCACCCTACATCGATCTTTCATTATGACTTCATAGTCTTGTTGGAACCAAAAAAACATGTATGGTTGTGGATACTTAACACACTAGATTCAATATTTGGACAATTTATATAGCCACATTATTCTTCGTTATACTACTATCAATAATCACTTTGCAACACTTATAATTGCCTTTACACTTTGTTCTGAATATGTTCTTGCTTAATCTACACTCTTCCTTTGGGGCTATTTTTTTTCTTAGTGCTATCTGCATCACCAAGTTCTCGTGTTGTTCCAATTGGTACTCTTTTATTTAAAGTCACTCATTGTGCTAGTATACCTTTTCAACCACCTCTATGTGCATTTTCCCTTTGTGACACTCAAATAAGGACTCATGTTCTTTCATTCTACGTGTATAACAATAAACTTGTCATATGTAATTATCATAACCACTCTTCCTCCTGCCTTGTAAAATCCTCGGTGTCAATTTATTTCTAGGTATGTATGTTTGGTATTTTCTATCTTCTCTTATCTCACCTCTTCCACCTTCCATGTGGGTAATTGTTCCATCTTCATGTGCATCATCCTCTAAGTCTAGTGTCTTTCCTTTATCAAAATTCCTTCAATGTGTTAATGTCTCATGCACTTCAACAATAATTGATATGCATCTTCTACTATTTGTAACTTATGTAAACTTGTTTTCATCTCAAATGACTAACTTTATTTTGTTCATATACTTTGAAATTTGTTGGTCTTTATATTCCTAGTGTCTAACTCATATCAATGATGTGAAAAAATCCTCTATGTGCTATTCTGTACTTTATCCTTTCTATCTCAAGTATTACAATTACTTGAGTAATGCTTTCTTGTAATTTGCGAGATAAAACTTTTCTATCAACTTTGAAACCATCTAATCCTTACTCCTAATTATCTATTTACAGTTATGATTTTTGTCAAGATACACACATTCCCACAAATAGCAATGTTACACTCCAAAATTATCAACATAAATTGTATCCTTTGAATTTGAGAAATATGACTAACAAATAATTGTGTTTCTTGATCCATGCAGTGGTGCTGCTTGGAAGAATGTTGATAGAGTTATTTTTTGATCCATGCAGTGGTGATGTTGGGAGGAATGTTGATAGAGTTGAATGGATCTTGGTGTTATGATGAGAGGATGACTTATTGAACTGGTATCAACAACACTTGCAAGTCCCTTTAAAGTTTTCCTTTCTCTTTTCTGGAGTTTGTTATGCGTGATCGGATGCTTCTTGAGCTATAGGAAGTGCACTACTCCCTCTAGACTGATATTCTGATTTCCATAAACTCCATTGTTATTGTTGTCATTCATCCACAATTCCACTATGGTATTGTTTTCCATTGTAGTTTGGGGATATTCACTCCTCACCCACTATCCTCTAGACTGATATTCTGATTTCCATAAACTCCATTGTTATTGTTGTCATTCATCCACAATTCCACTATGGTATTGTTTTCCAATGTAGTTTGGGGATATTCAGTCCTCACCCACTGTCCTACTAGCATCATGGTGGCATCATGCTTGGACAAACTTGGAAAATTTTAATTTTTGTTACAAAGTTTAAAAGATAGGAGAATATTAGGATCCATTTTGGATCAGTGTCCCACATCAAATTGACAGGTTACTCAAGAAATTTGTATCCCATCAACATCTTCCCCACTATTTTTTTTGGTTGTTGTGCACTATGCTATGTCATTGTGATAGTTAATAAATTGAATAATAAACAGTGGGGTGCATTGTATTGGGCATCTTTAATAGTTTCTATGACTTTAAAATCTTCTCTTTCTTCTCTATTTTTGTTCAATATTTTTTACCATTGCAATTTTTTTCAAATAATTGCATATTTTGTTCCATTTTTCTACAAAAATGTCTCTATAACTTAACACATTTTATTGATTTTTGTGGCACTTTTGTTTTTTTTAAGTGTTCTAATTTTTCAATTTTCTAATCATCATAACACATAATTGTACTTATTTTAGAATATTTTTTAGATGAAACCATTTACTTTTCCATGGAAAATCACATGGGGAAATGCAAGGGATGCTTCCCCATGTTCGCGGATGGAATCCCTAGTAAACTTGTAGGTGTAGACTAGTGTGCCTAGTGCATAAGATTTGGACTATATAGCACTTGTTGGCACAGAATTAGCCAAATGACTATACATATTGGTGGCATATAGTTTATCTAACCCCTGAAAACTTTGAGAAAGTAAAAAGAAATAGGAAGACCCAAAATCATTATAAGAAAGTCCCAAGAGTTGGAAGCAATGTCGATCAACTACTCTCCTAGAAATCAATGTGGAGAAGAAATCGGTGATAAGTTTTATATTGATATTTGATATGGTTGTAGAACCTTATGTTTCTTAATTAATAGTGTAAATTCAATTTGATCACGGGATATTTTTTGGCATGGTCCATCCAAGATTTGAAAATATGAATTGTTTTCCCTAGATCTGATAATATAGAAAGATCTATAGGGGTTGGTGTTATGTCAAAATCAAAACGTTTAATGAATAATTAAAGTCGTGCATATCTAGTTTTCATTCTCTATAAAATTTATTATGAAACCATGTGAATCTATAAATAAAGAGTGATATTGTCCATGGATTACACAATAAAGGCGGCATATGAAGATGAAATGATCTTTGTAAAAAGGCTCTTGAACACCTTATGGATATATGAGGCTACATACATACCTCAAGAAACTGTCATATGGAAAACAAATGGGACTTGATCAAGAGACTTGATATATCACCAAATCATTATGATGCACTTTAAATTGGGGATCTACAATAATTGGAAACCACCCCAAGACTTTGAAGGGTCAGTTTGGATCTCTCAATTGGAAGATGTGGAAGAAAAATGGAAAGCAAATAGAACAAGAGATATTGTAAAATTTCCCAAGGATCAATAAATGACCAAATCCAATGATGGTAAGATGAGAGAATCTTGATAAATAGAAAGGAGGTGCATTTATGAGAAAGGAAAAAAACCCATAAAGGAACACTAATCATGGTAGGAAAATACATGAGGTGTTTTTACAAACTAGATCTACTGGTTGAATATATATTACTAGTATACAAATCATAAATACAATAATTACAAAGGGAATCAAAAGGAATCTACCTATGTCTTGGTCTATGTATATTGCACCACATTAGGCTTCTTTTCATCGAGGGTTCTACCCTTTTATTCATCTCTTTGACATCTCCTTAGATTCACGACAACAACTCCTCCTTGGCTGCCAACTCTTCTTGCAAATTCTCTACAGGATGCTAGTGCAACATTTTTGTGTGTGCATGACGAAGCTATATATTTTTTTTTTAAACACTTATAGTGTGTCTATCTTCCGACGCCCCCTCGTCTCACTTCTGACGAATGAAAACATGGCCGAAATAGAAACTTCGTCGATGAATAGTTTCTATGTTGTCTGACTACCGATGAATAAAACATGGTTGAATCTTCATCAATGAATAGTTTCTATATCATCTCACTTTCGAAGAATGAAACATGACCAATATATAAAATTCATCAACGAATAGTTTCTAGTTCTCCTGACTATCGATGAATGAAACATGACCGATATGGAAAATTAGTTGATGAATAGTTTCACTCATTCATCTCACTTTAGACGACATCAACTTCGGAAGTGAGATGACCATTTTCATCACTATATAATTGGGCCTTCGATGACACGTGTCCTTCAAATATGTTGGAAGTGAGACGACCAGGAAATTTGTTGGAAGTGAGACGGTACCAGAATCGATGTTTGGGGGGGGGGGGCAGGTTTTGTCGGTATCCAAACAAAATTACATCGTAATTACATCGAAAGTGTCATCGTAAAATGACTCAAATATACTATTAAGGAGGAGGAGCATGGGCCCTTTCTCATAGTTTAGTAATTTTTGGGAGGTAAGGAGCACTAGACTTTTCTCATACTTTAGTAATTTTTGGGAGGAGAAGGAGCACTGACCCTTTCTCACATTTTTGTAATGAGAATGATGGTGAGGATGAATGTGATTGATGGTGAGGATGAATGGTGAGATTGATGGTGAGGACAAGCCCAATTAGCCGACACGTGAGAAATTTCCTCAGAAAGTGTGTGAGGTGGTCGATACAGGCGGTTCTTTGAAGGAAACTAGCCTAGATTTTTCATTCGTCGTTGGATGTCAAATCGAATTCAGTACATATTACCTTTTCATGAATGTCTAAATAGACCTCCACATATCTCATTTGTTGGTGATCATTTAAACTCAACTTGTAAACATTTTACTTGATGGTTATATTAAAATTAGTTCCCTCTCAGCTGCTAGTCACTAAAGATTTGACTTGGTCTCACCCTTTTTCATATTTGCTTCCTCATTTGATCGACAAACATATTTTTGGTCGATTCAACTAGGAGAAATTTTGACTTGAGTATTTCAATTCTAGTCGACCCATCTTTCTTCAGCCTCAACCCAACTTGTATTTAAGTTTGCTTTGATTTCGACCTTTAGGTTACTTCTTTCTTGGACCGATTCGACTTGGAAGAAAACTGACATGAGAAATTTGACTTTGGTCATCTCGACTTTCTTTGGTAAACTTGTATTTCTTGACTCAATTTTCCTTCGACTTCAACCTTCAGTTGTTCAACTTGTCTTCTCCAACTTCCATCAATCTACAGGCTTGTAGTCGGTCGACTTGTCTTTGACTCATCTTGCAATCGATTTACTTCTATATAGTTGACCTTATTTTTGTTTGAATTGACTCGACTTGTGACTCGATGGTGTCAATGTTTCCTCACCAAATATCCACCTTTGACATTCTGTCTCATCTCTGGACTCTTCTTCAATTGATATTTTATGAATCACTTTTAATGAACCATGTCTTATAATTTAGTAATTTAGTAAACCTTTCTTATAATTTAGTAATTTTTGGGAGGAGGTGAAGGAGCACTATCCCTTTCTCACACTTTTATAATTAGAGTGATGAGGAGAAGGAGAAGGAGCATTGGCCCTTTTTCACACTTTATCAATTTTGAGGAGGAAAAGAAGGATCATTATTCCCTTCTCATTTTATTTTTAAGTTTTGGGAGGAGGAGAAGTAGCACTGACTGTTTCCTACACTTTGTAATTTGAATGATGAGGATAAGGAGAATGAGCACTGACCCTTTCTTCCAATTTTTCCATTTGAAATAGGATGGGAAGGAACATGGTCCCTTTCTCTTTCTTTTTAAATTTGAGTCAGTAGGATAAGAAACACCGGATATTTCACACTCTAGTAAATTTTGAGAGGAAGAGAAGTATCACTAGACCTTTCTCTTAATTTAATAATTTTGGGGAGGAGGAGAAGGAGCACTGGCCCCTTCTCACACTTTTGTAACTAGAGTGAAGAAGAGAAGGAGAAGGAGCACTATCCCTTTCTCACATTTCCGTCATTCAAGTGAGGACAAGATGGAGCGTGGGTACTTTCTCACACTTTTTTAATTTGAGTAAGGAGGAGAAGGAGAATTGGCCCTTTCCAATTATTTATTAATATTTTGGTGGAAGAGAAGGAGCACAAGCCCTTTCTCATACTTTAGTAATTTTTGGGAGGAGAGGGATCACTCGATCTTTCTCCCACTTTTGTAATTAGAGTGGTGATGAGAAGGAGTGACTTCATTTTCTCACAATTTAGTGATTTCAGGAAAGGGGATAAGGAGAACCAACCCTTTCTCACACTTGTGTCATTTAATTGAGGAGAAAAAGGAGCATTAACCCTTTCTCGCACTTTTTTAATTATATTGAAAAGGAGAAGGAGAAGGAACACTATCCATTTCTCACACTTCTTCCATTTGAAAGAGGAGAAGAAGGATAATGGTCCCTTTCTCACACTTTTTTAATTAGAGTGATTTGGAGAAGGATAAGGAGCACTAACATTTGCTTACACTTTTTTCATTTGATAGAGGAAAATGAGATTGGGCCATTTTTCACACTTTTGTAATTTGTGTGAGTAGGAGAAAGATCATTGGCCCTTTCTCACACTTAAGTAATTTTTGGGAGGAAAATAAGGATCATTGACCCCTTCTCACACTTTTGTAACTAGAGTGACGAGGAGAAGGAGAAGGTGTTGATTAAGGTTGGTTGTCATTGATGTCAACCCTTGAAGAAAGTCCAGTGGCACAAAGTTTTGGGTAATGGAATCAATTTTGTTTGATGTAAAGATGGTTCATTATTGTCTTGTCATGGTTGATAATAAGTACAAATGTATGAAATCCAAAGTGGTTCCCATATGGTGAAATCCCCCACGGGAAGATGCTTTGCAAATTGAGTTATCCTAGAAGTATGGTTAGAGAACCCATGATTATTTATGGAATAATAAGATGAAGGCCAGTGAATTTGTCAGTGAAACTATCCTATATGGATATTTCTTGTCATTCCATTTCTAGTGGTATGTGGAACGTCACATAACTCCTCACGGTTAGAGAGTTATGGCCATGAGAAGTTGGAGAACCCAGGTTTGGGTAATGGACCCAAGTTTGTTTGATGGATAATAGTATAAGTTTTGATATATTTTCAGGTAATACTATTCTATATGTATAGTACATGTCATTCCATTTATGGTGGTATGTGGAACGTCACATAACCCCTCACGCTTTGAGAGTTATGGCCTTACGAAGTTGGAGGACCCTCATATGTCATCTAGAAGCCCCGAAAGGTCAAAGTAGTCAAAGTGGTTTAAGATATTTTAAAGGTAAATAATAAAGTTAAGTGATGAGTGCACAATAATTCAAAGTAAATACAAAATAAATTATTTAAATAATAAATTTAATGGAGAAATTAGAAGTGGGTTAACCCTAAAATAAGGAAAGTGGGCAAAGTGACCTAGAAGATGTTTTTAAGGAAGCTACTTGGAGAGTATAAATAAGAGTCAAGGCTCTCTCATTTTAAATCACACTTGAGAATATTGAATATCTATAGGTGTATGAGGTAACCAAATGATATCTAAGCCGAAATTCTGAGGAAAGGTGAAGAAAAGAAGGCTGGAATTCAAGGAAGGATAAATTTCTTTGATGATGTTTTCTAAGGTATGTTTTTTACAAGTCATCTCAACATTTTCACAATAAAAAAATTTCTAGAATGATTCAGACTATGAAATTTATATTCCATTGAGGAAACATATCCAAGTACCTGTGGTAAAAAATCCATCTTGTGGGTCGTTGCATTTTTGGAGTTACACTCCGTGGAAAATAGGGTATGTGGCTAGTCCTAAAACTAGTCTAAAAAATGTGTTTCGGGTAAAAATGTCATAACTTCTTCATAATAGATCTCAATTGAGTGAGGCCAAATGTGTTGGTTAGAGTAAAATCTTTAGTATGTTGTGTAATAGTTTCATATATATTCAATAAATATTCCATGCGGGGCACGCTCTACAAGGTCACTCTCTAGAATAAGCCAAAATTCAACAAGGTATGCCATTTTTTCTATAACTCTTTTTCTAAGAGGTTCCAAGTAGTGAAATCTAGAGGAATTGCATAAAACAAACTGAAGAACATTTTATATCAGTTTCATATCCTTATTCATTACAGGTACAAAGTTATGATTATTTCAAGTTAGGGTTGTTGACTAATCCAAAACTAGTCATGTGAGACTAAAGAAAAGTTTGATGCTAGTCTCTTGTTGTTTAAAGTTAAGGAAGGCTTGCAGGTATGTGATCATATACACCAGGTCTATTACAGAGTTACAAATCATATTTGGATGATGAAATTGATGAGGGATTTTGGTTGAGGTACAAGTTGGGTACATGGTTGAGACAAGTAGTTGATGAGTTGGCACATACATGAGGTGTATAATTGATGATGTTGGTACATATTGATGAGTCATAGTTGATGAGTAGTTGACATATGATTGGTACATACTTGGTACATGGTTGGTTTCACTTGTTTATGGTACAGGTTGATTATAGGTTGTTTGGTATAGGTTGGTGCATGGTTGATACACTTGTTTATGGTACAGGTTGATTATAGGTTGAGGTATAGGTTGATGCATGGTTCAGGTTTATTGCTACAGTTTTACAATGGTATATCTCATAGTGATAGTGTGATAATGGTTTCATCATTCTAATTCTACTTCAGGGTAGTTGGATGGGGAAAGGACAGGTGGTTGTAGCCACCTTCTGGTTGTAGACGAAGAACATAAGGGGTTGTAGTCTCCTTTTGGTTGTAGCTAGAGAATTGGGGAGTTGGAGCTTCCCTCAAGTTGTAGCCTAAGAAACTAGGGGGTTTGAGCCTCCTTCCAATTGCAGCTGGAAAACAAAGGAAGTTGGTGCTTCCAATGAATGTAATTCTTCAAGACATATAAGAAAAATAATTATGTGGTTTTCTCCTGATTTGGGTTTCCAAGTAAAACACTGGTGTATTGTGTATGTGTGTGATTGTTCATTTCTTATTTCTCATTATTGGATAATAATTCTACATTGATATAAAACTTGGATTATTTGAATAAAAAGGATTATAATTGCGTTATTACTGATTCACCCACCCTCTCAGTAATCCAACAATTGGTATCAGAGTAGGTTCCTTCAGATATCAGTTTAACCACTAAAAGGTAGATCATGGAGAGTACCAACTTGTATGAAAATGGAATACCATAGTTTGATGGAGAGAAGTATGCTTTTTGGGGCATAAGGATGAAGACATATATACAGGCAAAGGGATTTGAAGTTTGACAATCAATTTTAGATGGATACACAACACCATCAGTTCCACCAACAAATGACAAAGAAGTGAAACTCGGTCAGAATAATTCCAAATCCAAAAATGAAATTTTGAATGGTCTTGGTGATATGGTATTCACCAAAGTTGCACATTGTAAATCCTCTTAAGAGATTTGGGACAAGCTTCGAAATATTTAGAAGGAGATACAAAAGTCAAAGCAGCAAAGCTTCAAACTTACAGAGCTCAGTTCAAACAACTAAAAATGAAGGAAGATGAGAATATTGCAGCCTACTTCTTACGAGTCGATGAAACAGTGAATGCAATCATAGGATTGGGAGAATAAATAGAAGAATATGTAATTGTTCAAAAGGTACTAAGATATCAACACTAGAAGAAATATCAGATCTAAACTCAATAAGCATGGATGAACCACATGGAATCTTCACAGCATATGAAATGAGAGCTGAACAGGAAAATCCAGATGTAAAAGAAGCATCCTTCAAAGCATCCAAAAGATCAAAGAAAAATAAAAAACAACAAGAAGAATATAGCAGCAACAGTGACATCTCGGAAGATGATGAAGAAGTGGCCAACTTCGTCAAAATACTGAACAAGGGAACCAACGGTAGGTATAGACGTAAGCTTCCTTTAATTTGTTTTAATTGTGATGTTATTGGTCATTTTGATAACAAATGTCCTCATAATAAAAAGAGAAATTATGAAGGTTACTCAAAAGGCAAACACACATATAAAGGTAGAAGAACTACAAAGAATTTTTTCAAGAATAGCTTATGCACCAAAGAAGGTATCTCATCATCAGATGAAGATGAAGTCAGTGACAGTGAGACAGGAAGAGTTCTATTCATGGCAGTAAAAGAATCTGACAAAGAAGACTCCGAAGAAGAATATGAAGAAGTCGAAGAAGAAATTGAAGAGGCAGAAGTTGACTATTGAGAAGAATTAATGTGTGCCATAGAAGTTATCAGAAGATAAAAGAAAAAGAAAAAGAAACTACAGTCATAATTAGACAAGAAAAAGGACACTTGAGAACTAGAAAAAATGATCACAAAATTGAAGGTTCAAATAGAATAAGATAAAAGAATTGAAGAAGCACTCAAAGAAAAGATAGAAGAAAAGGACAGGATCATTGGAAACTTGGAAGAAAATATTGTCACACTAAGAAAGGATATTCAAAAGAAAAATATGCAGAATAGCTGAAGATTTTTGGATGACATTATCAGTAGTAAAAAATATCATCTTGACAAGACCGAACTTAGATACAATCAGACCAAAAAGAGATCAAGCTCCAAAACAACAAAGAAAGAAACATATCCAAAAATCTATGTAGAAACAATCAAAGGGGATAGAAGGATATACAAGGAAGATTACATGGATACTCCTCCACCAAGAAGAGTCAGATTTCATAATCAACAACCAACAGATAGGCCTCAATAAGAAGAAGGATTCATAAGAGCACCTCCCTTCAGAAGATCCCCAACTCCCAGGTATCAAACTATATTTTTTGGTTTATGTTATGCATGTAATAATTTTGGACATAAAGCTGTGAATTTCAGAGCTAACAACATGAAAAATCACAACTTTGAGAATCATACACAAAGGGGTTACTCAAGAAGACCTAGTGAAACACAGAGAAGAAATTGCAATAGGTTTGAATCTTTGAGCACTGAAGTGGAATGTTACAAATGTAACAATTTTGGACACGTGGCCAAATATTGTAGAATGACAATCCCTCCTAAAGAACCTCAACAGAATAACAACAGTCACAGACAGGAACCTTAGAAAATGACATGGATAAGAAAGCAAGATCAATATAGCAATGAAGAATGCACACTCGCTCTACAAGCTAAGTAGAATAAACGTGGTTGGTATGTTGACAGTGGGTGTTCAAAACACATGATAGGTGATAGAGAGAAGTTTCTTACATTACGAAAGGAAAGAGATGGATCAGTCTCCTTCGGAAATGATGATTTAGCCAAAATCATTGGAAAAGGCATAGTCTGAATTGGGAACAAGAATGAAAAGGCAGAACATGTTCTACTAGTAGAAGATATGAAACATAATATTATAAGTGTGATTCAAATGTGTGACCAAGGTCATAAAGTTACTTTCAATTCACAAAAGTGTGAGATAAGAAAATAAGGTTCAGGGAAATTGATTGCTATAGCTGTAAGAACTTCAAGCAACATATATGTGTTAAGTGAAATTGGAAATGAAAAATGTTGTCTAGGAAAGGAAGATGAAAGTTGGCTATGGCATAGAAGAATGGGTCACATGCATTTTGATAACCCTGTCAAAGTCAGCAAAAGAGAAGCAGTCAGAGAAATGCCCCAGATCACGAAACCAACCAACACTTTATGCAAGCATTGTCAACAAGGAAAGCAAACAAAGACCAGGTTCAAATCAAAGGAATATTCAACGACAAGGCCACTGGAAATTGTGCATACTGATCTAGTTGGAACAACTACAACAAAGGGCTTAAAAGGTGAGAGATACTTTATGTTATTAGTTGATGATTATACAAGAATGACTGCAGTTTGTTTTCTCAAGAAAAAGTCAGGAGCTTTTGAAAACTTCAAGATCTACAAGGAAATGGTTGAAAATGAGATGGATTCAAGAATCAAATGCTTGAGATCTGATAACAGAGGAGAATTCACCTCAAAGGAATTTATGGACTACTGCAACAATCATGGAATAAAAAGGAAATTATTCATTTCTAGGACACCTCAACAGAATGGAGTTGTTGAAAGAAAGAACATGACAATACAGGAAATGGCTCAAACAATGCTAATGGATTCAAAATTGACAGATATTTTTTGGACACAAGCAGTGCATACAATAGTTCACATTCAAAACAGAGTAATGCTCAGAAACAACACCGAAAAAACTCCTTACGAGCTATGGAAAGGAAGACTAGCAAATGTGAAGCACTTCAAAGTTTTTGGAAGCAAATGCTATATCAAAAGAGAAGATTGCAGAATGGGAAAGTTTGACTCGCGTGTGGAAAAAAGAGTACTTGTTGGTTACTCAAGTACAATGAAAGCATACAAGTGTTACAATCTAAGATTGAACAAAGTTATGGAAAGCATCAACGTGACAATTGATGAAACAAGTAGACCAAAATCAAAGGAAGAAGAAAATGAATCAATGAAACAACCCTTAGAAGAAGAAGCAAAAGATGAAAAATAAGTAGAAGAGGAAGATGAAGAGAATCTGACAGAAGAAGAAGAGCAAGTTCAGCAAGTGTCTCTCCAAAGACACCCAGTAAATGAGTACAGAAGAATCATCGTTTAGAACAGATTATCGAAAACAAAGATGCAGGAGTTGAGACTAGAAGAAGAATCTGTTCACAAGAACAAACACACCTATCACTATCATCTACAATTGAACAATTTTTTTTGAAGAAGCCAACAAGCATGAATTTTGGAAAAAGACCATGGATGAAGAATTGGATCAAATAGAGAAAAATGACATTTGGGAACCGGTTCCAAGACCAAAGAATAAGAATGTGATCGGCACAAAGTGGGCCTTCAAGAATAAATTGAATGAAGATAGACAAGTTACAAGGAACAAAGTTAGATTGGTATGTAAAGGATATGCACAGGTTGAAGGAATCGACTTTGAAGAGACATTTTCCCCAGTTGCCAGAATGGAAGCAATCCATTTACTTTTAGCTTATGCATGCTCCAAAAATATTAAAATGTATCAAATGGACATAAAATCAGATTTTCTGAATGGGGAACTTGAAGAAGAAGTCTACATTGAACAACCAAAAGGATTTCAGTTGTCAGAAAACACAGATTATGTGTATAAATTAAAGAAGGCCTTGTATGGTCTAAAACAGGCTCCTAGAGCATGGTACTCTAGATTGGATAAGTTTCTGCATCAGGAAGGGTTCAGAAAAGGAAGTGCAGATAGAAACCTCTACATCAAGGTAAGTCAAGGTAATATTTTATTAATTGAAGTTTATGTTGATGATATTATTTTTGGTAGTGATGATGACAGGTTAAGACAGAAATTTTCAAAGGATACACAAAATGAATTTGAAATGTCATTACCGGGAAAACTATCCTTCTTTCTGAGACTTCAGATACATCAAAGAAACCAAGGAATTTTTATTTCTCAAACCAAGTATATCAAAGAAATGCTAAAGAGGTTCGGAATGGAAGATTGCAAACCAGTTATCACTCCCATGCAAACTAGTTGCAAGTTGAGAAAAGATGATGATTCAAAGTCTACAGATCAGAGACAATATAGGTCAATGATTGACAACCTACTATATGTGACATCATCCAGACCAGATGTAATGCAGGCAGTTGGAAAGGTGGCACAATTTCAAGCAACACCAAAGGAATCACATGTATTAGCAGTGAAGAGGATTTTCAGATATCTTAAAGGAACATAAGAGTTTGGATTATGGTATCCAAAAGGAAAGGATCTATCACTTATTGCCTACATAGATGCAGATTGGGCAGGTTGTATTGATGACCAACGAAGCACAAATGGAGCATCGTTCTACTTGGGTGATTATTTAGTATCATGGCTAAGCAAAAAATAATCATCAATATCTGTATCTACAACTAAGGCAGAGTATATTGCAGTAGCATCATGTTGTACATAGGTTCTTTGGTTGAAACAAACTCTGAAAGATATACAGGTTGAGTATGATGAGCCCATTCCAATATATTTTGATAATACAAACACCATCAGTATCTCAAAGAATCCAGTGATGAACTCCAAGACAAAGCACATTCCAATCAAGTATCACTTTCTACGGGAGCAAGTTGCAGAAAATAACATCAGAGTTGAGTATGTGGGCACAAAAGAACAAGTGACAGACATATTTACAAAACCACTTCCACGAGAAGCCATTGAGTTATTTATACTCCAAAATGAATGCTTTTGAATTCTTATCTTATATGTCTTAGATGTACACGAGGAAGCACCATAAAGAGGACAGTTCAGTTAGGAGGAGTATCCCTAGATGGAAATATACCTTTGCCATTGCTGACAAAGGGGGATAGATTCATCAGATGCAGAGGACAAAGGCATGGTTCTAGGGGGAGAAATGGTCACATAGATGCAGAGGACAAAGGCATGGTTCCAGGGAGAGAAATGGTCACATAGATGCAAAGGACAGAGGCATGGTTCCAAGGGGAGCATGAGTGATATGAATTTAGTATTGCATGAAATGATTTCAGTATTGCATCAGAGTGTTGCCATCAATGCCAAAGGGGGAGATTGTTGATTAAGGTTGGTTGTCATTGATGTCAACCCTTGAACAAAGTCCAGTGGCACAAAGGTTTGGGTAATGGACTCAAGTTTGTTTGATTTAAATATGGCTCATTATTGTCTTTTCATGGTTGATAATAATTACAAATGGATGAGCTCCAAAGTGGTCCCCTTATGGTGAAATCTCTCACGGGAAGACGCTTTGTGAATTGAGTTATCCTAGAAGTATGGTTAGAGAACCCATGATTATTTGTGGAATAATGAGATGAAGGCCAGTGAATTTTTCAGCGAAACTATCCTATATGGATAGTTCTTGTCATTCCATTTCCGATGGTATGTGGAACATCACATAACTCCTCACGGTTAGAGAGTTATGGCCATGAGAAGTTGGAGAACCCAGGTTTGGGTAATGGACCCAAGTTCGTTTGATGGATAACGACATAAGTTTTGATATATTTTCAAGTAATACTATTCTGTATGGATATTACATGCCATGCCATTTCTGGTTGTATGTGTAACATCACATTACTCCTCATGGTTTGAGAGTTATGGCCTTACGAAGTTGGAGGACTCTCATATGTCATCTAGAAGCCTCGAAAGGTCAAAGTAGTCAAAGTGGTTTAAGAGATTTTAAAGGTAAATAATAAAGTGAATTGATGAGTGCACTATAATTCAAAGTGAATACAAAATAAATTATTTAAATAATAAATTTAATGGAAAAATTAGAAGTGGGTTAACCCTAAAATAAGGAAAGTGGGCAAAGTGACCTAGAAGATGTACTTAAGGAAGCTACTTGGAGAGTATAAATAAGAGGAAAGGCTCTCTCATTTTAAATCAAACTTTAGAATATTGAATATATATAGGTGTCTAAGGTAACCGAATGATATCTAATCCTAATTTCTAAGGAAAGGTGAAGAAAAGAAGGCCAAAATTCAAGGAAGGATAAATTCCTTTGATGATGCTTTCTAAGGTATGTTATTTACAAGTCATCTCATCATTTTCTCAATAAAAAATTTTATAGAATGATTCAGACCATGAAATTTATATTCCACTGAGGAAACATATCCAAGTATCTGTGGTAAAAAAATCATCTTGTGGGTCATTGCATTTTCGGAGTTACACTCTGTGGAAAATAGGGTCTGTGGCTAGTCTTGAAACTAGTCTAAAACAAGTGTTTCGGGTAAAAACGTCATAACTTCTTCATATCAGATCCAAATTGAGTAATATAAAATGTTTTGGTTACAATACAGTCTGTATTCTGTTGTGTAATAGTTTCATATCTATTCAATAAATATTCCATGCAGGGCACGCTCTACAAGGTCACTCTCTAGAATAAGCCAAAATTCAACAAGGTATGCCATTTTTTCTATAACTCTTTTTCTGAGAGGTTCCAAGTAGTGACACCTGGAAGAATTTCATAAACCACACTGAATAACATTGTGTATCATTTTCAGATCTTAATTCATTACAGGTACAAAGTTATGATTATTTCAAGTTATGGTCGTTGACTAATCCAAAACTAGTCATGTGAGACTAAAGAAAAGTTTGATGCTAGTCTCTTGTTGTTTAAATTTAAGGAAGGTTTGCAGGTATGTGATCATATACACCAGGTCTATTATAGAGTTACAAATCATATTTGGATGATTAAATTGATGAGGGATTTTGGTTGAGGTACAATTTGGGTACATGGTTGAGACAAGTAGTTGATGAGTTGGCACATACATGAGGTGTACAGTTGATGATGTTGGTACATATTGATGAGTCATAGTTGATGAGTAGTTGGCACATTATTGGTACGTACTTGGTACATGGTTGGTTGAACTTGTTTATGGTACAAGTTTATTACAGGTTGTTTGGTACAAGTTGGTGCATGGTTGATGCACTTGTTTATGGTATAGGTTGGTGCATGGTTGATGCACTTGTTTATGGTATAGGTTGATTACAGGTTGAGGTACAGGTTGATG
>SNQJ01S0015556.1:158720-174937 GCA_010110895.2 Picea sitchensis
GGGTACATGGTTGAGACAAGTAGTTGATGAGTTGGCACATACATGAGGTGTACAGTTGATGATGTTGGTACATATTGATGAGTCATAGTTGATGAGTAGTTGGCACATGATTGGTACGTACTTGGTACATGGTTGGTTGAACTTGTTTATGGTACAAGTTTATTACAGGTTGTTTGGTACAAGTTGGTGCATGGTTGATGCACTTGTTTATGGTATAGGTTGGTGCATGGTTGATGCACTTGTTTATGGTATAGGTTGATTACAGGTTGAGGTACAGGTTGATGCATGGTTCAGGTTTATTGGTACAGGTTTATAGTGGTATATCTCACAGTGATAGTGTGACAGTGGTTTCATCATTATACTTCTACTTCAGGGTGGTTGTAAGGGGCAAGGACAGGTGGTTGTAGCCACCTTCCGGTTGTAGCCGAAGAACATAAGGGGTTGTAGCCTCCTTCTGGTTGTAGCCAAAGAATTGGGGAGTTGGAGCTTCCCTCAGGTTGTAGTTTGAGAAACTAGGGGGTTGGAGCCTCCTTCCAGTTGCAGCTGGAAAACAAAGGAAGTTGGTGCTTCCAATGAATGTAATTCTTCAAGACATATAAGAAAAATAATTCCATGGTTTTCTCCCGATTTGGGTTTCCACGTAAAAAACTGGTGTACTATGTATGTGTGTGATTGTTCATTTCTTATTGCTCATTATTGGATAATAATTCTACACTGATATAACACTTGGATTATTTAGATAAAAATGATTATAATTGCGCTATTACTGATTCACCCCCCCCCTCTCAGTAATCCAACAGAAGGAGCACTATCCCTTTCTCACATTTCCGTCATTCAAGTGAGGATAAGATGGAGCATGGGTCCTTTCTCACACTTTTGTAATTTGAGTAAGGAGGAGAAGGAGCATTGACACTTTCTCATTATTTATTAATATTTTGGAGGAAGAGAAGGAGCACAATCCCTTTCTCATACTTTAGTGATTTTTGGGAGGAGAGGGAGCATTGGATATTTCTCCCACTTTAGTAATTAGAGTGATGATGAGAAGGAGTGGCTTCATTTTCTCACAAGTTAGTGATTTCGGGAAAGGGTATAAGGATAGTCAACCCTTTCTCACACTTGTGTCATTTAATTGAGGAGAAAAAGGAGCATTGACCCTTTTTCACAATTTTGTAATTATATTGATGAGGATAAGGAAAAGGAGCACTATCCATTTCTCACACTTCTTCCATTTGAAAGAGGAGGATAAGGAGCATGGGCCCTTTCTCACACTTTTGTAATTAGAGTGTTTTGGAGAAGAATAAGGAGCAGTAACATTTTCTCACACTTTTTTTCATATTTTGAGGAGGAAAAGGAGACTAGGCCCTTTTTCACACTTTTGCAATTTGTGTGAGTAGGAGAAAGAGCATTGGCCCTTTCTCCCACTTAAGTAATTTTTGGGAGGAAAATAAGGAGAACTATTCGTTCTCATACTCTAGTAATTTTTGGGAGGAGGATAAGCAACATTGGCTCTTTATCACACTTTTCTAATTAGAGTGATGAGAAGGAGGAGAAGAAGCAATGGTCACTTCTCACACTTTTTTCATTTGAGTGATGAGAATATGGAGCAAGAGCCCTTTCTCGCATTTTTTTTCTTTGAGTGAGGAGGAGAAGGAGCATTTTCCCTTTCTCACACCTTATTAATATTTGGGAGGAAGAAAAGGAGAATAATCATTTTCTATTAATTTAGTAAATGTTGGGAGCGTAGGGAGTATTGACCTTTTCTCACACTATTGTAATCACAATGATGAGGAGGAAGAGGGGCTTCATATTCTCACAATTTTGTAATTTCAAGAAAGGGGAGGAGGATCATTGACCCTTTCTCATACTTGTGTCATTCAATTATGGAGTAGAATGAGCACTGGCCCTTTCTCACACTTTTGTAATTAGAGTGATGAGGAGAATGAGAAGGATCATTTGTCCTTTCTCACACTTCTTTCATTTGAATGAGGAGGTGAAAGAGAATGGACCATTTATCACACTTTTGTAATTAGAATGATGAGGATAAGGAGAAGGATCACTAGCCCTTTCTCACATTTATTCCATTTGAAAAAAGGAGGAGAAGGAGAATGGTCCCTTTCTCACACTTTTGTAATTTGAGTGAGCAGGAGAAGGAGTGCTAACCATGTCTCACAGTTTAGTAATTTTCAGTAGGAAGAGAAGGAGGACTAGCCCTTTCTCATACTTTATTAATTTTTGAGAGGAGGAGAAGAAACATTGTCCCTTTCTCACACTTTTTTAATTATATTGATGAGAATACAGAGAAGGAGAAATGTCCCTTTCTCACACTTCTTCCATTTGAAAGAGGAGGAGAAGGATCATAGGTACTTTCTCACACTTTTTTTTATTTGAGTGAGAAGGAGAAGGAGCATGGGCCCTTTCTCACACTTCTATTATTTGAGTGGATAGGAGAAGGAGAACTATCCCTTTTCACATTTTATTAATTTTCACGAGGAAGAGAAGGAGCACTAGCCATTTCTCATACTTTTGTAATTTGAGTGATGAGGATAAGGATAAGAATCATTGTCCCTTTCTCACACTTTTGTCATTCAAGTGAGGAGGAGATGTAGCATGGACCCTTTCTCACACTTTTTTAATTTGAGTGATGAGAAGGAGAAGGATAAGGAACATTGTCCCTTTCTCACAATTTTTTCATTCAAGTGAGGAGTTGATGGAGCATGGGACCTTTCTCACATTTTTGTAATTTGAATGATGAGGAGAAGGAGCATTGGCCCTTTCCTACACATCATTAATATTTGGGAGGAAGAGAAAGAGCACAAGTTGATTCTCATACTTTAGTAATCTTTGGGAGGAGAGGGAGCACTGGCCCTTTCTAACACTTTTGTAATTATAGTGATGAGGAGAAGGATAAGGAGCATTAGCCATTTCTCACACTACTAATTGTTTGGAGGAGGAGAAGGAGCACTAGCCCTTTTCCACACTTTTGTAATTTGAATGATGAGGAGAAGGATAAGGAGAATTGGTCCTTTCTCGTGATTTTGTAATTCAAGTGAGTGTTGACGATTAAAATTGCAACAAGGATTTCGCCCGCAAAGTATTGTTAAAGCCTATTATTTAAACTATGCTAATGATATATAATACTAGTAGTAGATAGTCTTATCACACTTTTTATGTTGTTGTTTCGATGTTGCTTACATGGTTCTACATGATTGATGATGAAGTATTGGTTTTGTTTGCGACATAATGGTAGATGGATAATGCATTTTACATGTTGATTTCGTTATTTTAAGCTCTAAATTCCATGTTATGAAGGGTTTATATTAACTGTTGTTATATTTGATATTGTCGCCATGGTTCATTACCTGTCACACCTTCACAAGATACATGTTAGTAACAACATGAAACAAGAGCAGTGGAAAGATACTTATAAAGAAAATATCCAAGAAAGGGAGCTATACTATACTATGTTATACTATGTGCAAATGAAATAAAAGGGAATTAGTGTTAGTCCTAACTAGCAATGTTAGTGGCTATACGAATTATGTTTGAGTTATATTGGGCGCATTTGATATATGTTATAGTATGGTTTTGACAATGGTTAATATGGATTGGGGTGGCGCAATTGGCAAGTGATATGTGCAAGTTTCGATGCATGGAATTAATGACATGGGATTAATGGTATTTTTTTGGCTGGCTAGTGTGTACTACGAAATTGAATGGATTGGAGGATGGAAGCGACATGAAATAAATGCATGTCACTCCATACTTCTCCCACTGGGTCGTCACCCTAGCATGGTTATTGTCATTTGGTTTTGTTGTGGTTAATCTCTGAGATTCAGGCATGGAAGGAACTGCTCAACCAACTCGCATGTTTAAAGCCATTGGTTACATGTATGGTTCTTTTCGTGAATCCATGAATTCACTTTGTGTATGAAATGACTGTTAGCTTGGTAATGTGTTGGCTTGTGTTTTCCTGAGATTGAAAAATGTGTAAATGCATGCGTGTTTTCTATGGAATGACTGTGTGGTTATTCGTTTGCAAATTTAAAAATTGATGGTTGAAGTTGTGATTTCACTGGTTGTTCTGTGTGTTGGAAACTGTGATGGATCATTGTTGTTTTAAAGTAGTTATGGGTGTTTTGTTGGAGGGTTTCACTCTGTTTAGCCTTGTTGGCCGACTCCTCACAATTAATGGTAACCATACCCAATTGTATTCATTTGTTATGGCATTGTTGTGTATGTTTCGAGCTCCTTTTGGTCACTGTGTATCCTCCAGAGTCATGTTCTTGGGTTTTTTACCTAGTTGTGGGCTTGTTTTGTGGTATTGGCATCAACACAGTTGGTTATGGGGTGGCCATTATGCCAAGAAGTATGATTTAGGGTTATTGGTAATACCTGGGGTCTACATCTCCATCAGCATTGTTATAAGTTGGTTCAACTATTGGGAAAAATATGAGGGTTATGCATCTACACGTTCTTGGTATTGGTTACTCTCCAGTGAGAAATCTCTACTCCTTTGTATCATTGCCTACCCTACTTGGTGTTGAACTGTCACACTATTTTACAAGTTAAGAGTTATAAAGGATCGTGGTTCCACCGTGATTGTTTCCAAGGTTTCCCACCTACTGTCGATGTGGTCGACCTCTAGTATCTCTATGTTTGGTGATCGAGTGAACCCTTGATTAATTCTTGTGCTCATGGTTACAGAGCTCGATTTGGATAACCCTAACCAGTCACATTATTGTCAGGTATCTTGTTGACTGTTATAAATTGGTTAAGTGGTTTCGACGATAGCTTTGATAATTGTCTTGTCTCTGTTTGATTGGGTTGTTGGAAAGTTGAAATTTATAAATGAGGAGTGGTATACAGTCGCTGCCTCTTTTTGTTGTGACAGTTAAATCGATAACCCAACTCGTTTTTTGATTGAATTAGTTGATTGGGATTAAATGGTAACATAAAGTCACATGGATGCCTCTTTTCATTATGTGTTGGTCTATGTGTTCCTACAACATTGTATCAATTGAAGTTGGTGGTTGTTGTGAGTTTAGTTTGTCCCGATCAAGACCATTACAAATTGGAAAATTGATGGTTGAGACTTCATTGTTACTAGGTATGGTTATGGAGACATCATGCATCGTTTTGTTTTATTGCACCATCATAGTTGAAGCACGAGTTTTTGTAGTATCGTTTCATTGCAAATTTGATTGTTAATATTTTCAAAGGAATGGAATCGGGCATGTTTTAAGAGTTTGTTCAACTCAGGAAAGACATGTGTCTATGTTTGATTTGGGGATTTACAAATTATGGGAAATGTTTGATATTTTTTTATATGTTGAACAAAGTTGAAGCAATATGACAATGTGTTCCTTGGGATTTTGTTTTAAATATAAAAGAGAAGGAAACGAAAAGAAATAGATTTTTTTTAACAAGATGGGTGAAAGGCATGATGATTCTGAGTATGATTATACACTGTATTAATTCAAAATTTTAAAGAAATTGGATGTGGGATAGTGAACAATGTTTAACACACAGTAATTGTTTATTTGGTCACAATAATGGTTTAATTGGTGATTGGATCATTTGCATTGAATACATAAATATTTTATGGATTACTTAATTGATTTTACGAACAGTATTCACTCTTTTCCCTACCATTATTTCACTTTTCACACATTACAATACCCTCACCTTCCCATATTCACTATCCACTCCTTGTTCCTAAAATTTAATTATAGTTAAGATAAATTTTGTATTATGACAGTTAAAGGATCACAGGGATGAATTACAATGATATATTATTTTTATTTATGATACAGTTGATTATTTGATGTTGTGAGCAGTAATCGTGATCTTTTCCCCCTCATTTTAACATTTTTCGCTCAATACGACCCCTCACTTATCCGAAAACCCTTTTTCACCCCCTGCTCACTGACAACTGTTAAACGATTTGTATGGATTGGATTGCATGAGTCTGATTTGTTGATGAGACAAATTTTATTTTATATTTAAAAGAGTTGTCATGTATGGTTGTTGAAGAAACTATTTGTTAATCAATAATGCATACATGAATGATATTTTTCAGTAGAGGTATTCATGGCTGGGGTAACCGAAGAAGATTAAATTGGAATAGGGGCCCTAGAAGGCCAAGGTTCTCTATACACTTTCATGCAGACTCGCAGGAGTTAAGCTAGCTATTTCAAGATGGATTTTGTAACTGGATTGGGAAAGGAGTGGTCCAACCTAGGCCTGAAAGACCTCCCTTCCAAACCCCACAGGTCGTTGGTATCCCAGTGCCTACTCATGTTTCATTGCAACCCTAAGTACCTAAAAATGACGGATGGCAAGAGATTGTCCACTCGACAGTCTCCCAACATTGTGGTTGGCATAACTTATCTCTACCTACTCCTCCACCTGTTAATCAGATTTCCCAAGCTACCCCTGTCCACTCACCAGTATAGTCTTCCCATGAAATAAAAAGGTTAAATATCGAGGCCCACCATGCATGTGAAAAAGGAAAAGTTGTTGCTTCCCCTTCCTCACCCTCAAATGACTCTACCAAATCTGTGTCCTCTCGCTTGCATTTGAGAGATGATTTCTCTCATGTGATCATTGATATTAGGCCTAAAGGCTCCACACAGTCTAAGGAAAATTCAGAGAGATCAAAGGGTGACAACAACAACAAGGGAAAGATTGCCTCCCAGGTGGAAAATATGGATTTTAAGTGTTTTTATTTATTGATTGTTGAGAACAGTTGACTTCTGAAATTTTGGACAACACAATATTTTTTGGATATATGGTAATATATTTTTGGAAATAATTTCAATTATCATTGATATAAATTGTCAAAATATGAAAGTGATGATGGGAGTCACAAGGAGGGATGTTTTTTTTTTTATTAACTAGTTATGTTATGAGTGTTAAAGAACTAAAGTGAGTCACAAGAGGTCCCACTTGCTAGTTATTATTTATTAAAAACCCTTATTATGATTTTATTACTTTTCCCCCTTAACTAAAATATTGGTTGAGTTTTAGTTAACTTAACTAAAGAAGTAGTTCAACCACTTCAACTAATTCAAATTGTTTAAAATCAAGAGGAAAAGGAGGAACAAGAGGAGAATAGAAGGATAAGCATACCAAGGGTCCTATTGTAGACAACAAGATTCAGGGCTAAATTACATCATTCAAACACTTGTTTTTTAGAGAGTCGAGTGGGCAACAATTTGTGGCAAGCTGATCCAGCTTTTAAAGTTCATTTTTTTACTTTCTGTCAGAAGTCCTTTTGTATGATTTATCGGGGACATCTAAGTTTGACTTTGGTTAAAAACCTCCTTAGGGAATTTTGTAAAGAGAATGATTATTTTGACGAATTGGAATGAAATAAACAATTGCGTTATGTCTCATCTGTTTTGATTATTGACTTGGTGTCTTTACTTCTGTCTCTATATTTATTTCAGCATCTGTTATATTCAGAAAATTACATAAATAATTAATTTATCAACAAGCTTTCATTTATAAAAAAAACCAGCCTAAGCAATTGTAATCAATACTTGTGAATTAGGATACAAATTTTGATGGCTATAAACATAGGGTGATATTCCCGTCTATATTGATCTAGTCAAGCAAAATATGAAAATGCTTGAGTAAGATCATTTCATATCTTTTCCTCAACATTTATTTGGCGACCATACTGGGGAGATCTTCAATATCTCTCTGGTTGATTTTATGCTTGATTATCATCGAATGCATCTATTTTTCTGATATTGAATCTTTGACTATTTTATTTCTTAATGATTGTACATGTTGCAAGGCAACCTAATATTGAGCCCGGTCTTCAAGATTAGACCAGCATTGCTTTGAATTTGTTTAACACCATTTTAGACACTACTAATACTCAGGTTGAGCTTAATCATTCATGGGCAGCAATTGAACGAGACATTAGTGCCCAATAATGTTGGGAAGCCAGACGTAGAAAAACCTAGAAATCAACAATAACCTTGTTTTTCCTTCATCTATGACCTTCTTTTCATGTCCTTAGACCCTCGTGTTTCTAGGAGGAGAAGAGGCTTATCACCCGATATTAATCCTATTGTTGAAATGGGAAGAAGGAACGTTGTGTTATCTACCCAACAAAGTGCTTTAAGGAGAACCTTGTATGATTCATCCAGTTTGTCTTTCTCTCCCTTACCTATCATCCACAAGATGGCATCTAGTGGTGGCTCTAGTGGCACTGGAAGTGCTTCCTCCTCTAAGTATTCAGCTTCATCAGTGATTGGTAGCTTATATAGCCACCATATCCCTATCCAATCTACCACAAACCCCACCAAAGTCATCAAAAAGTATGGGCATTTTCAATTTGAAGAAGACGTTGCAACCACACCATGGCATGTTTCCTCTCTTCTTAACCTAGCACTTGCTACTCATCCACTTCCTAAATTCAAAGAGAATCTTCCCAGGTTTTTGGGAAATAACATTGTCATTACAAATGAACACCTGGTGGCATTTTATAATGCCTGTCACAACATAGGAGCCAATGACAACGATACTTGCACGCACTTATTTGTCAATTCCTTGGAAGGAAATGTTGCGGTCGATTTCTTTGGCATTCCTCCTAAGATTATGTCTACTTGGGAGGAGTTATTCTATTGGTTCAAATCCACCTATGGGAAATCTAAAATCCCAACTAAGAAGTTACAGGAATACGATAACATCACCTATAAGGATGGTGAGACCATCAAGTCCTTCAACTTGCGTTTCACTAAGCTATACAATCAAATCCATGAACTCATTCAACCTCAGAACCACGTCGCTTTCATGCATTATTATAATTCATGACCTTCCCCCTATCGTCATAGGCTTGAGGAAAAATCCATTGATAACCTCAGTTCCTCTTTGCATACATGTTTGGAGTATGAATAATAGCTTGAAAGAACAGGTCTTCCTCAGGGAGAACCAATTAAATAGACAAACATGTCCACCTTCTTACAGCTAGTACAAGATATGAATAATCGTATGATAGCATATGAGCGAAAGGGAGTTGTCTGCCCTCTCACCCCTGGAGCTTTATCATCTTATGCACCCCCCTTTAGAAATCCAATTGAAAATAATTTTCAGCCTAAAGCTATCATGCCTCGAAGTTGCTGTAAATTTTGTGAGGAACACCACGAGGAAACCACATGTGAGGTAAGGAAGAATTCCAGAGATAAGATATTTGGTAAAAGACCAGAAACTACAATCTTTGTCCTAGATTTTGCAAAGCCAGAAGATGTCATGGTCATCAATACTAGGAACAAATCCTATGCTCCCAAAGGAAAATATGATCCTCCCCGCAATTCTTCTATCCCGAGCTCATCCTCACCGACTGTTACTTTTTAGGTTCGTAAGGTTCCTGACAGTCAAGGAACTATTTCCCCTCTCCCCTCTTCCAAATAAAATATTTTGAATCAGTTGGCCAGCATCAAAGAAGATGCCACCCTTCTAGACATGGTTGTCATCCCTGAAGAACAAAGGCATCTAAAACAATTCATGGAAGGAAAAGATTTCGTTGTAGCCAACCTCTATGAAGAGGTAAATGAAGAGGATTCATTTGTAAATAAAGTAGGTATACATAACTTTAGATACCCTGTAAAAAATCCCCCTTTTTATATTTCTGTAAAAATTATGGATAAGATCGCCCATTTTTGCCTCATTGATGGCAGTTCAGGCCCAAGTGTAATGTCGAAGATTATTATGGAAGATCTAGGTTGTCTTGTACAAATGAAAATGCCAAAAGAATGCTCTCTTATAATAGTCTACAACAAATGACCATAGGTGAGATTAAAGATGTGACCTTAGTTTTGTGTGCACACCATGAAATAAGGACAACCCTTAATATTCAGGTAATTGATATGCCAGTAAGAAATTACTCAATCATCTTGGGAAGAGATTGGCAAGCTTTGACGGGTGGATACCTCTCACTCGATGGGACACACTTATCCATTCCTCGAAATGGTAAAAAAATTATAGTCCTTAGAGAGGGAAGGATTTCACCTTACATAGAGAGTCTCCCACAACCTAATGTGAACTATATCGAAGAGGACCTAGGGGTGTATTCCATCTTTTCCGAGGAGGACAACATTCCATTGGAACAAAGTGATTTAGATGATGGTATGTGCCACGTGCACTTTGATGGTTCATGCTCTAGTGAAGGTAACAAAGATGGCATAATCTTGTACTCTCCTGTGGGGAAAATTCATAAATTTTCTTACAGGTTGGATTTTTCTTCCACAAACAATGTCACTGAATTCAAAGCTTTATTATTAGGCATAAAAAATTCCTATAATCTAGGTTGTGGTAACCTTACAGTTTTCAGGGATTCTGAGCTTCTTGTGAACCTTGTACGTAAGATATACTCTCCTAGAAACAAGTTGATGAAATGATACACCCAAACTGTTTGGGCATTTATCTTGAACCTATTATATTTCAACATTACTCATGTTGTTGGCCCTTGACCAAGTTTTGAGGATCCTTGGTCAAGTTTGACCTATTTTTGGGACTTCGACAGGCTGTCGAAGGAGAAGTGCAAGACGAAGCAGAGATCGTGGGATCTCAGCCCCTTTTAGGGTCCTTTTTGGGATTTGGGATTATGTAATAGGTATGGGGATGTAGGCCCATGGGTTTAGCCATGCTTAGTCCTATTTTTTAATGTATAAATAAGTAGCTATGCAATGTAAGAAGAGGTTGGTGTGCTAAGTGCTCAGTGGGGATTTCTTTTGTGCATACTGTATGAGGCTTGCAGAGCTAATTGCAAGCGAGTGTAAGAGATTGAGAAGAGGCTTAGTGTTGTAACCTAGCCTGGGGAAGGAGGATCTAGTGAGGTGCACAGATCTCCTATCCTCTATGGAGTAGCGTTTTTGTGGCTCTGTGCATGTAACTGATTGAAGAAGCTAATAAAGAAGATGAAGAGTTGGTGGACGTAGCCCGAGGGTGGGGGTGAACCACGTACATGGTGCGTTGCTCTTCTTTGTGCGATGTATTGATGTGTTTATATGTTAACTTGCTTAGTGCTTCGATATAGATGAATGTTAGATAGATATGTTAATGCTATGTGCTTGATAGTATGGATGAATACTATATCTGGCCTATGTGGATGTGCTTAGTGCTTGAATATAGTAGATCTGGTTAAATACTGCAATGCTCTGTAATTAGGGTTTAACTGCTTTGTAAACTAATACTGGATATTGATGAACTATAACTGCTAAGTGCCATGTTAAGGTGTTACAGTCACAGATCTGTGTCCAAGCTAAGGTTGCAGACACTAGAGTCTTGCAACCGCCCCTGCCTCTACCTTGGGTGAGACTTCATTTGCTTTGCAGGTGTTTTCGAAAGGGTCGGTAGTTAAGGTTTTGTTGGTGCGTTTTTGTAGTGTTGAACCCTGGGTCTGCCCCTGTGCGAACAAATGGTTCCGTTGCTGGGACTGAAACTGTGATTATTGGGAACTGAGGAAAAAGAAGCTTTGTGCAAAGATCTAACCTGAAATTGTGAAATATCTGTGTGTATATCTGTCACTCTAGTGCGCAGTATTCTACTCAATCTGTGAAGCTCTGTGCTAAGAAAAGAAGTCTGATCTGAATAAAAGAGGTAAGATATGAACTCTTTGTGTTTTGATAGAGGTAAGAATAGTGAAAAGTTTTAGATATGGAAGATTTGTGCTCTATTGAAGATAAGATTAGTGGAAATTTGTGTTTCTAAAGTATGGATCTAGGTATGTTTGATAAGATTTGTCCTATCTTGAAAACTAGGGCACTGATAGAAGATAGAAGATTTGATATGAGTAGATCTGAAAAGAAAAGTGAAAGATATGTTATACCTATGCATAGAGAGAATGTTTGGACTAACAAATGGATGCAGGATTCTAGAAAAAAAAAATTGCAAGTTAGCTACTATGATCCTAATGTGCAGTACAGGAAAGGTTGGGGATCATTTAAAAGAAAACGAGGATTAACCCTTTGTTACAGTTGCAGAAGACCAGGACATCTGGCTAAGGAATGCCCTGGTAGAAGATCTAGTTGTCTTTTTTGTAGAGCTATGGACCATGAAGTATTGGATTTCCCTAGACTGATTCTTAAGGTTGAAAGAATGAATATGAACCAAGAAAAACCTAAGGCAGATCCAGAAACTGAGATTATGGAAGAACCCCAAAAAGAATAAGAAAAAGTATTGCTACAGATGAAAGAAACCCTGAATTACCACCGCCATATCATCTTATCAGAGATCTTCAAAGAAAAAGAGTGCATTGAAGCAAGAATAGGAAACTTTGACATTGACTGTGTTTTGGATGAAGAAACACAGGTGAATATCATGACATAAAGAACTTGGGAAATTTTAGGGGAGCCTACTATGATTCCTTCTTTGGGAGGAATAGGATTATTCAGAGGAAAATTGATAACCCTATGTGGAAGACTTACCCATATATCTATGAATGCCAATGGAACTTTGACAAAGGAAGATTTTGAGGTTGTTAAATTTATTGAGAACAACACTCCATTTACTATGTTACTAGGAAAACCTTGGATCGAGAAGGACCAGACTAGAAGGAAAGAAGAAGAAGTCTTAGAGTAGAAAAAGAAAGAATTAAAATATTTCATGATTAGGAGGATCGTGCACTTGATTGAGGAACAGGAGAACAGGTCGAAGTTATTTAACTTGAATGTTGAAGTTGAAAGAACACAAGAATATTTGTAGAAGACTGAAGTACCTATCCCAAATAGAGAAGAAGTCTTACCCTTGGATCTTAGGAAAGAATCTCAACAACGCGAAGTTACTATGCCAAAAAAAGACAAGAATCAGAATGGAAAGAGGAATAACGAGATGAAGCTCACCGGAAAGAAGGCTCGAAACCTCAGCAATAAGAGAGAAAAGATCGAAAAGTTACAGAAGGTTCCAAAGGGAACTTCGCAAAGGGAAAATTTACAAAACAGGAACTTCGCCAGGATATCATAACAGCGTCACATGGCACTTCGCCATGGCGAAGCAATATAGTCGTTGGGAACAATATAACTATTAGACCGATACCCCGAATGGGTAGAAAGGCATTTATGGTCAAAAATATCATCACTAGACCATTGGGACCGTGTCGTAACAGACATAACTGAATTAATGAAGGTCTCTTGTCCATTGGAAAGATCTGTTACGTTGTTGTCTACTTATTCCATCGATTGTTGCACCAAGATTTTTTTTTTGAATTGTATCAGAGAGAACTCATTGCTACCGCACTGTGATTAGTAAGATCGACACCAGTTCTATTGTTTTGTGCACTCATTCATTCATCCGATCTAAGAATGTATGTTGGACAAGATCAACACTGCGGAGAAAATCGTCGAAGAAGTTCTCATCAATCTCATGGCCGAGAAAGTAATTTCTGCAAGTATTAAAGCATTCTTGATGAGAGGAGTGCAAGCCTCTCCATCAACTACTCGCAAATACGGACCATCCCAAGTCATCGTAGAGAAGATAACCAAGCACAGAGATGACCTAGCAAATGCGAAGCTGATCCCAACCATATTGCTCGATTACATCCCACCTCTGGCCGACGCAATGAGTCGAGATAGTATGCCAAGAGATTTTGAATACACCATGGTTACTGTGTACCTCCTGAAGAGGATATGTGTTGGCATGTTTACAAATAGATATGTTTTTCATTGATGGAAAGATCAGAGTATGCATCAATGGAAAAACATGAACAAAGTAAGCTCAGGAGGAATTAACGCAGAGTCGAACGCAGTGCGAAGGTGTGCTTGTTCATTTGATGGAAAACAAGAAGGCAAGGAAGACCAGTAACGCAACAATGATCGAATGGCAAGATCGAAGTGTTGGTCAAACTCCATTTCGGAGTTTCGGATACCAGGATTTCGGATACCGGGAAACGAAAATGTCAAAGACCCCTCACAGGAGTCCCGGAGTTGCGAAATCCGGAATCTTGAAATCCTGAAAGAGGCACATCAACAAAGAATTTCACATACCGAGCGTAGACTTCATTTCGGAGTTTCAGATACCAGGAAATTGAGCAGTCAAGAATTGAGACTCTTACTACAGGACTCCCGAAGTCGCGAAACCCAAAATCACGATATGTGAAATCGCGAATTGATCTGGGCTGACAGTTCCAGGAAGTGAATGTGGAAGACCACGTCAGAAAGGACAGGTGGAATACTAGTGACATGTGGCATCCACTTGGGTCACAAGATGTCATCGAGTGATGCAAGACTGACCTCACTCCGGGATTTTTTGCTTCGGGAGTTTTATCACTATCACTCCCCCAAAGTCTCGAAGGATGAAGTCCTGGAATAGAGAATAACTGTCGAATCATCGAGGGTGTGGACCGTTGATCCGACTCCATTTCAGAGCTTCGGATACCGGGATTTGGAAGAATCAAGTGACGGGACTCTTCATCGCAAGAATCCCGAAGTGTTGAAATGCGAAAACCTGAAACAGGGGCATCGCTTGAAGTATTGGATACCAGGATTTCAGCTACCAGGAGATGGAGATGTCAGAGACTCACATCAACAGGAGTCTCGAAGTCATGAAATGCAAAACCCCAAAATCACGAAATAGGTGCATCGCTCGAAGTTTTGGATACCGGGATTTTAGTTACCGGGAGATGGAGATGACAAAGAATCTCATCATAAGGAGTCCCAAAGTCGCGAAACCCAAAGTTGAGAAATGATAAAGACTCCATACTGGAGTTTCAGATACTAGGAGTAGGAGGGGTCAAGAGTAAAGACTCTTCATCAGAGGAGTCCTGAAATTGGGAAACCCGAAATCGCAAAATGTCACAGACAAGCTCCGTTTTGGAGTTTCGGGCACTGTGACATGGAGAGTCAAGAAACGTCACCACCAAGAGTGCCGAAATGCCGAAACACGAAATTGCGAAATGGAGTTTCGACTAAGGCTGAGGTCACAGTCGTTTGTCACATCGACAGAAGGTGGGGGAAGGAGTTAGTGAAGACAAGCTCCTTTTCGAAGTTTCGGGGGTCAGGAAATGGAGAGTACTAAAATCCTCCACCACGGTGATCCCAAAATGCCGAAGAGAGAGATGCTAAAATGAACGCAAGAGTTAGATAAGTTAATCCAACGGTGCAGATGAAACTGAAGAAGATCAAAGGGCTACTGTTGCACTTCTCCAAGTAACCGCTAGAAACCACTGATGGTTTATGCCAGAGGACTTGAAGACACTTTGGCGTGATTGACAGAGAAGGTGAAGAGTCTCTAGGGATCTGCCAGTAGAACAAAGACTGTTTGTGGAGGTGATTGACAGCTGGATGAGCATTGGAGCCTGTCACTACAACAGAATAGTTGAGCTCAACTGTAACAGAAGATGAAGAAATCTCAACTGATGGTGAGGTGAAGGAATTTGATTATGACACCCAGTTATGATGAATGCGTGAGTGAAACCGCTAGAGAAGCTGAGAAGTCATAATGATGATCAAACAAAGAACTCACTATGTAGACATGCATAATCATTGCGCATAGCGTATGTAGAAGGTACAAAGACTATAAGAATGGAGAACAAAGAAGAGATGGGGGTTGTTTTTGTTGGGTGTGATTGAGGTGTGAGGAAGGATGCAGAGCACAACAACAATAATGCACAAAAGAGGAATGATGCATTGAAGGGACATGGCACATAGAGCTTAAAAGGCAGAAGAACAGAAAGTGCAAGGGGTGTGCAGAAGACACTGATGCAGACAGAGCAGAGCAGTGTAACAGAACAACGATAAGGCTGGTAAGCCATAGAAGAACATTATCTCACTGTAATAAGTGTTAGTAACAAAGAATTTATATTTCAGGGTGGTTGGGAGGTGCTAGGGAGGACTGGTGTCCTTAGAGGTTCAAGTGGGTGCTTGAACACAGGGAGTTGTAGCTTCCTTCTAGTTGGTGCTAGAGAAACTAGGGAGTTGGTGCTTCCTTCTAGTTGATGCTAGAAAACCAGGGAGCTGGTGCTTCCTTCTAGTTGGTGCTAGAAAAAACAAAGAGTTGGTGCTCTCAGCAAGTTGCAGCTTGCAAAAATAGAGGTTGTATCCTCACAATGAGTTGGTGCTCATATGTATGATAATGTAAAGAATGTAAATAATACTTATCATATAAAGAAGAAGAGGTTTTTACCCTTTATGGGTTTCCTCGGGAAATATTTGTCTCTGTGTATCTCATATATGTGACTGATGTTGAATGTGCCATTGCTTATTTCTCTA
>SNQJ01S0015557.1:0-43940 GCA_010110895.2 Picea sitchensis
TGAGAAGACCGCTCTAATACCACTGATCCAGATTTATGTAGGAACATAATGAAATACAGAAATACACATAAACACATAGATGCAATGGAAATAAGACTTCATTTCATTAATAAAAAATGACTCAAATATGCTTACAGACAGAATGGAAATAAACTAGCTAGGGCACTGGTAGCTTATCTCTGAGAAGAGATGTGGCCGCTAATCGCATCCGTGAGAAGATGATTACAATGAGGCTCTGAAGGCCCTTTTACAATAAATGGGAATGCCAAAAGTCCTAGACATCTAAAAACCTAACCCTGGGAGATGAAGCGCCAAAAGTCATGTGGGCCTCGTTTGGGTAAGTTGGTACATCGACTTCTCGGGGTCGTAACTTTTGCATACGATCTCCGTTTTAGGCATATGATAGCCCATTGGAAATATCTATCTGAGGACTACAACATTTGCACAAAATTTCATGATGAAATTTGGTGACCGCAACATACCTAAAAAAACATCGTTTAGGGCCTCAAAACAACTCCAGAAGTTCAGGACCCGAAAAACTGCTAAAAATAGTAAACTGTGCGAAAACTAAAAACATGAAAGAAGCAATGGTGGGGGTCCAAGTGGAATAGGTGGGTGGCCACCAATATCCACCTGGATTATCCAATGTGGTATATAAATCATCACATGATTCTTGTCTTGTTCGGTCAAGCCTTGACACTTGTGCACTCGACATTGGATTGGTGACATCATCTAGGGATCTCGGGATCTCGAGAATTTATTGAAAAAGTAGAACTGTGATAATCCTCCAATTATTATGAGATGATTAATTAAGGTAATATCATGATTAATTAGGGTAAACTCTAGACTATGAGATACCTCCAATTCCTAACAACCCAAGGATTACGAGATGATCAATTAAGATAATATTGTGATTAATACTAAGGGGCCTTTTCTACGAGATGTTACATGGAGATATGCCCATCATGTGGACACTAAGGAGGAAACATGTGGTACACTAAAATTCCCTAGTGGTCTGGGGTCCGATTGACTTTTCTCCACCAGGATCTATGACTAATATCTCTCGACGAGTAGATCCAACAACTAATATTCAAGGTTATCACCTTAATGGTTACAAGTTTATGTAGGTCCTAATCCAGAAATGAGGCATGTTACCAACATTACACATCACACCTCATCTTATAAAATGGATATGGTGTAGACATGTGGTCAATGACACATCACAACATGCGGTTTGACTCGTGTTAGTTGACATCATCATGATATCCAATTTCTCTTTGTACCTCCATGCCATAGCTCCAAATATGTGCGAAATGTGGAATATCCCATGTCCCAACATGTGGATTGACTATTGTATGCCATGTGATTCCCTCATCCATGTGACATGTTTCAGATTGTTTGTGAAATTTGGAGACTAGACTAAATACTATTCCTGACATACGTAAGTAATGGGATACACAATCAAGATCCCTCCTGATCTTAAATGATAGATCAATGGTGGCGATGTTTCGATCCATCAATCACATGAATACGAATAAATTTTTCCGACCATTGGGTTTTGGAACTTATCTATGATGGTGATGGGGTTGGAACTAGGAGCCAAAAATCTTCTCTTGACATTGGCTTCGCAGGGATATCTCATAAGTTTCCCACCATGGTTCTCTTGGTAACTAGGGACCCTAAATATCGGTCTCCAGTGAAATACAAATCACAAAAATATGGTTTATGGACTAAAATGGACGATCAATATTGATTTTCCCATTTGATATGATGGTAACTATTCCTTTGGCTACTATATAGAGAAAATGAAAGGTAATAGTTGAATTTTGGGGGCATGACAGTCCTACTTCTCATGTTTCCCTTACTTATCTTCATCAACTAGGTATTCCTGCCAAAATGAGGGGTCAATTCTTCACAAATTTCCTATGTTAAAAAAAGGGCATGAACAAAGGTTTGGTTAGCCCTCTCAAGTCTTTTATATGCTTGAAACAATATATACTTACATATTAATATATTTATTTATAAAACAAGAAAGAGTCAAGTTCATTTTCTTAATATTTGAACAACAAAAGAGGCTCAAGTGTTTTTTTGATATAGGAAAAGTATGATTTTCATTATCCCATAATTACCCAGCACAACAACTTGCCACGACCTGGAATTTCCTTTCCATAAATATTTTAAGGTCTAAAATATAACTCTTGAATTTGATGCTTCCTAGTTCTATTCTACAACTCCAGTAACGTAATAAATTACATTTGTTACATAGAAATTTAACAATTTCCTTTTCATATGTTCTATGAAGGATTTATTTGTTCAATCTTCACTATTCCTACCTCAATAATTTTCATACACATGCATATTACCGAAAAAATAATTTGTCGGATTACTGAGAGGGGGGTGAATCTGTAATAGAGAAATTATAATTCTTTTAACCACAAATTTTAAGTGTTATTTACTTTTATGATCAACATAACATTATCATCCAATAAGTGAAGAGTAAATAAACCATAAACAATGAAAAATCACACACATGCATAATACAACAATGTTTTTTTACATGGAAACCTAGTGCGGGAGAAAACCACAAAATGATTTTTTTATATGTCTTTAAGAATTACATTTATTGGAAGCACCAACTTCCTTTATTATCCATATGCAACTGGAAGGAGGGTCTGACCCCCTAAATTGTTAGGCTACAACATGAGGGAAGATACAACTCCCCAATTCTCTAGCTACAACCAGAAGGAGGCTACAACCCCCTAGTTCTCCGGCTACAACCACCTATCCTTTTCCCATATTGCCAACCTGAAATATAGGTAAGATGATGAAACCACTTTCACACTATCACTATGAGATATACTACTATAAACATGTACCAATCTGAGATAACAACCTATAAACAACCTGTTCCATTGTAATGTAACCAACCTGTACTTGTGCTCAACCTGTACCAACAAAACCCAACAAGTATGTGACCTATATACTCTGCAGCGTGCGTATGTACATGATGTTTCTATAATGTAGCCCACATATGTATGAAACCTTTATGTACTGCAACCTACGTATTCCTTTTGTTGTTATAGAAATATTTTCCTCACCCTATGCAATCTTGCACAAAGGGCCTTTTTCCATTTCCCTATGCAGACTTTTCATCCCTTTTTTCAAATCCCAGAGCTAAAATATACATTGTATCCACATGTATGCACCTTCCCTACTATACAACATGCATATACACAGGTTTCACCACTACAACCCATGTACATTAGGAGTTTTGCCCAAAAATGAAAAATGGTGTTAGTTTTCCATGTCATGATATGAGATCTATGATCATTTTCCTTCCATATACTAGAAACGTTACGACTCATCTTTTTAGTTCCATTTGAAGGCTATAAATGGGCCAATTCCGAGCTATGGAAAAGGAGAAAGAATTCAAATTTGAGAAAAACGTTACTTTGGAGAAATTATTCACTTCATATTGAGTTTGCATCCCTTTGTCCTTTAAGTCTGAACACAGTGTTGAACCCCCAAGCTCTTCCCTTATTGATTGAGAACTTCATTGTCTCTCTTCTATGAACTTTCCTTTGGTTGAGGATTGAAGTGGTGGAGGCCTAGCTGGAAGGAACTTAGTTTCTTGGTTCTGAACCATTCCAACACGAAAGTCTGTAACTTTTTCACTTCTACTGATCATATATTAATATAAATAATCTTTTCTCATCCAATTGATATATTGAAAATATTTGAATTATTATTCGATGGGCATATTTTTATGTATATTAATGGATTGTGCTATTGAATGTGCTAACATCATATATTATCACCATATGCTTTCTTTGCTTGGTTGTTGAGGACTAGTTACAGATATATTTCTTTGGGTCAAGTGCTCAACGATGGACTTCATCGAACGTATGGATGAGGTAGGCGTTTTATATTGTCTTGCTAGCATATTTTATTATATAGAATACTTGAGAATAGAATTGATTTGTGCAGTCATTTCCTTCTATTGTGGTTTACCCTAGCCATAGAGAGATTTTCCTCGTAACATAATTGGCGACCATACTGGGAATTCAATCTTATTTATTAGGGTTTGCAGTGTTTTTCTCCTTAGATTTGTCTCGTTCCTATTGTGTTTCTTATCGTATCATTTCTTGACAACCTCCGTCATCTGGGTTTGAGTATTGCAGCCTTCTCCTTTGCCTCGCTTTATTTTTTGAAACATACATGTGGGTTTTTCTTTGACATTCGCGTATATATGTGTGTTGTCCTTTTGCAATCTATGTACATACGTCTTGTTTCCTTGAACAGTCACATACATCAACCTATTTTGCTTGTTGGCTGGGTTTGGTGGTTTTTGGGTAGGTTTTGATGATTGTTGAGTCTTCTTGGGTCTTTGTAGTGACTATTAAGTGTCTGTGGGATGATAGGAAACCTGTCTTTGGTTGAATTTCTGGGCGAAGTCTTTTTCATCAACTTTTCATTTTGATTGTCCTTGTACATTGGGCTGGGTGTATTGATTCTTAGTATCCTACTTGATTTTTTGCTTTCTATACACAGTAGAGTTTTTATATATCAAGTTGTTGTTCAATCCATGCATTTTCATTTTTCTTATATTGAAAATAAAAAAATATTAGGCATTTTAAATTGCTTGGAATTTTTTATCTTTTGATTACTTTTCATTAGCTTAGTGCATGTAAAGAAATATAACATTTTTACTTCAGAATTGCAGAGTTGAAATTGAACATTGCATTTGTTTTAAGAAGCATATCATCCATTGAAAATTGAAGTTAGGAATTTGCATTGTATTCATATTTACTTTACTTGTTGAGTCATAACATCATGAGTTTCACTACCATACCTTTTTGAGTAAGAACAACCATTAAAATTAACACTATAATTTAAAATTGACTAGTCACGATTTTATTTTCTAGGGTGCACAAACAAGCTTAGGATTTAGTGCCTTGGAATAGGATTTTGTGAGTAAACTTCTCCAAGGTTGTTAAATCAACATATGTGTCTAAAAAAGGGAGTGGAGAAAGTTGTTGTATAATCAATAATATCAGGAGGCTCTTCTTACACCGTAGTTAATCATGAGGTCATGCGAGGTTGGTTGAAGGGATAACCCCCCAATACCTTCTTAGCGTCATAAATATTTCTGGGGATCTATTTGTATTTTGGGATATTGCTAGTGCCCTTACCTCCCTGAGAGGCAGTGATTTCAAGGTTTCGGGCTTTGCTACCCTGCCCATATGGTGGACCTGACTTACAACTACTCGCCTGTGCATCGGTTACACATTGGTTTCTTATTTTATTGACTTAGGTGCCACATAGGTTACTTGCAGGGTTTATTCTGCAGGTACACTGGGTCAAATAAGGTAAGACATCACACAACCTTTATGGAGGATTACCTCTCTGGGGGGATCTAACTGACTGGTTTGTTAATCCCACGAGGGCCCTTATAATTGATTATGTTACCTCCAATCTTTAGTAGGGAGTCTCAGGCCCCTCTTGGGTGAGACATACCTTCTTTAGGGAGGGAGGCCCCTTTAAGCCACTTTACCTCATTTGTGTGCATTTTGTTCATTTGAATTTTGGTGTGCTCTTTGATTACTAGTTGTCCCTAGGATTTGTTTTTTGTATATTGATCCTTAAGACATCGTGGAGTTGGACCAACCTCCTCGATGGTCTCGTCGCTTGTTACATTTACCACCAGATTTCGAGTATTTGCCTTCTAAAAGGCATAGAGCTAATAGACATGGTACACCCACATCCATTGTTCAGACTTGTGATTCTACAACGATGAGTATTGAACCAAGTCTTTAGAATACTGCGAGTCATTCAACTCCCACACCTACTATATTTAATGGAACCCCTTCGACTCCTACAACCACAATGGTTGTCGTGCCAGAGGCACCTATCATTACTATTGTTTGTCTTATATTGAATACTCAATCTCTTACCTCGAGCCCATTTGGGTCTCTTGGTCACTCCCCGAGCTATAATGTTCAGTCCATCCTTATGGCCTCTAGTCCTTCTTCTTATCGTATGTCGAATTTTACTTCACAGTTTTCAAACTCCATCCTAGATTCTAGCCCTAATGATAGCATTGGACTTGGGGGAACTATACCTACTTATACTCCATTCTTGTTTGGTGGTTCTCATATCCCTCAAACGACTCCTAATATGGGAGGCATTCCTTCTTTTAACCCCAGGTCTAACCCTATTTCTTCTGGGTGGAGAAACCAACTTGGCAGACAATATTTTTCTCCAGTTTCATCCTATTCCCTCACCTCATTAGTGTCAATTTCAACCAACACGTTTGGCATGATGAATCCACCTATATCCTCAGGATTCATACCTGAAGGAGGTCAGTTTCACACCTTGGGAAACCCCCAACCCAGAGCCACTCTGGGTGGGGGAAATGTTTATAACCCCCATCAGAACATTCCTATTGGAATGATGCCCAACCAACCTCTTATGAATCAGCCTGGAGGAGGGTATTACAATCCTGGACATGGCCATGGTACTTACTAGAACCCTAGATGGGCTCCAGTTCCTCAAACACAATATTTCCAAGGAGCTTGGGGCCAAATGTTGCAACACTATCTTCCTTTTATGGCCACACTTAATATTTCTGACTTGTATAATTTGACGAATGACCCTATGTGTCATGATCCTACATGGCCCCCCGTCTCCACCAGAATTCCTTTGGACATTCCTAAATTCGAAGGTAAGAATGACGAGGTTCCTAGTGATCACATTACTACCTTTCACCTATGGTGCTCTTCAAATTCCCTTAATGACGATTCCATTCAATTAATATTATTTCAACGCACCCTCGTTGGGGTCACTATGAAATTGTATATCGAGCTACCCAGGGGGGCATATGGGACCTTCAGTCAGATGGTAGTATTCTTCCTTAACCACTTCCAATTGTTGGGTCATAACGATGCTAGCCTATAACTTGTGTTGACTTTACGCCAGGAAACAACTACTCATATCTTAGATCATATCCAAGAGTGGCGTATATGGAAGAGGATGATTAAGACCTCCATACCCCCATCCTTTCTTTTAGAATGACTCCTAAAGTATTTGCAGCCTCCTATCTCGAAGGATGTTGCTACATCCGAGGTTATCACTAAGGAAGAAGATATCTTCAAAGCCCAACAGCTAGATCTTATATATGCTCAGTCTGGGATGTTATACCACATTCTTCCAGACACACCGAGGTCAACCTATGACCTTAGTAAAAATCCCAAACCTTATGTCAATGACATTGTAGGCTACGCCAATGTAAAGTCCACAAATTCGGTGACAAGCCATTTGAGAGAATTGTCTCTAAACTAGTCTAAAGGAGGAGCATATTCGTCCATGTCTTCCAATCCCACTCAGTTGATGGATGTGCATTCCATGCAATCATTGAATGACCCAAATGGTAACCAAAAACCAAGCAGAAATAAGAAGAAAGGAAATAATAATAATCGTAAGGGTGGGAAAAGTAATAATAAAACCAAGGACAATGGTAATAATCAGAAGACAAATAATAATGTTGGAGAGGGAAAGAAAGAAAGGCGTAAGGTGAAATTTCCCTGTAAGCTTTGTACAGACGATCACCTTACTCATTTATGTCCTAAACTTGTGGAATATGTAAGGATATTATCTCTACTACCCATCGTGCTTACAAATCCTTTCCCACATAACCAACACATGGCCTTTTGCTCATCAAATGTTGGAAATGAGATCAGTGGGAGTCAAAACCCATCATCGCAAGACGGTGACCATTTGTGTATAAATATGGTCGATTCTAGGGTTCATGTAGCCACCTAATATTGTAATTATAGTTATTGATAGGCTATACCTGGTCTAGAATATCCTCCTCCTCCTCTGGAGATGACTTTATAGATCGAAAAACAATATCCACCTCCTCGTATTTCAAAAGGAATACTCAAGCACTCTACCCACAATCCAAATGCTAGAGACACCCATAATTACTCTATTGTTGAGAACCTCAGTCAAACCCCTTGTGCGATGTTGGCTCTAGAGGTACTCCATACGTGTCATTCAGAGAGGAATTCCTTGCTATCTGCATTAGGATCTATAGACCCCAGTGGCTTGAAAGTTATCAAGTTTGACGTCATAGATGTGAAGCCTCGCTTTCCTTACCATGTGGCATTCCAAATCCACGTGGGGTACTCAAAGTATAACATCAAACATGAGGTTGTTTATGAAGGCATTTCTACATGTGTGATGTCCCTGATCTATTGGAAATCTCTTGGCTCTCTTACTCTCTCTTAATCGCCAACCATGTTGACTTCTTTTGACGGTCGTTCCTTCCGCCCTCATGGTACTCTTCCTGACTTTCCGGTCCAATTATGTGGGAATATGGTAGAGGTGTATGTTGAGGTAGTTGATGCACATCTTTATTACAATGTGTTACTAGGACACAATTGGACCTATGTTATGACTGTCGTTCTATCGTCTGTCTTCTATACTCTTTGTTTTCCACTTGAAGGGAATATCGTGATGATCGACAAGTTATACTTTGCGTATGCTAGCCCCAATGCATCAGCTGGAATGTTGATCCCTGTGGTAAAAAATTCTCAGTCGACAACTAAGAATATCAGTGTCAGAATGTATTATTCCCTTATCGGTACTTTTGACTTCATGGCCCCGATTCACCATGCTTACGCCATGTCTAGTAGGCCAGTTTCTTCAGAGAGGTTCGTTCTTTTCTGAACTTCCTATTTTAACAATCCTTGGACCCTACCTTCCTCGAATTCATCTTGCAAGGGTCATTCACATACTGGAATGTCCATGCCACTATCGACAATGAATATCGTGTATCAAGTTGTTCTTGACTCTTTCATCTATCCCGATCCTGTCACCTCACCGATGGATGAGGAGGATATTGTTATTAAGCCCATGTGGGCCACTTCGTTTTCTTGTTCACATGAATTCCTAGATGAGACGTTTCCCTCAGATGAAGCTATCATCAAAGCCATGAATGGTTCTGATAAACCGTGGGATGATATGCATCATCGCTCTTATTTTCTCCCAAAGCTTGAAAGAATTGAACAAGATGACTTTCGATCTACTTTCAGTGAGATAGTTAGTCATGTCATAGTTCCACTTGAAACACAAGGCATTTATGTCGAGGGAAATATGGAGAGTATCTCTCCTACCTTCATGATCGATATGTCTTGTACCCCTAACAAGATTGAAAACGTACATATCGGTGCAGATTGTTCGCCAGAAGAAATCTTGATTTACACCAAACTCTTCAAGGAATTTCGAGATGTATTTTCTTGGCCATACAAAGAGATGCCAGGAATCGACTCTCGTATTGTTGAGCATGATATTAGAAATTTTCTAGATGCTAAGCCTTTTCGACAACGTCTTAGAGTTGGCAATCCCCAAAAGGCCCTTTCTATTAAGGAAGAGGTAGAGAAACTACTTAATCTTGTCTTTATCTACCATGTTTCCTTGAATGAATGGGTATCCAATCCCATTCCTGTTCATAAGAAGCAAGGAACCATCCATGTATGCATGGAATTTCATGGCCTGAACAAATGTTGTCCTAAAGACAACTTCCCGACACCTTTCATCGACCGGATTCTCGAAGAGTGTATGGGAAGAGAAGTGTTTTATTTTACAGATGGATTTTCAGGGTATAACCAAATTCAAATCAAACCTAAGGATCAACACAAGACGACATTTATTTGTCCTTGGGGTACTATGGCATACCAGAAGATGCCTTTCTACCTTAAAAACGTAGGAGAAACCTTCCAACATGCTATGACCTTCGCATTCCACGATCTTAAGCATATAGTCGAATATTACCTTGATGATCTTGCTACTTACTCTCGTAATAGAGAGGATCACTCTATGCACATTTGTCTAGTTTTTGAAAGATGTCTCTACTATCGAATCTGGTTTAACCCTCATAAGTGAATATTTTGCATTAGGTCTAGTCGTCTTCTGGTATTTCTAGTTTCTGAGACCGGGATCATGGTAGATCCATTAAAAGTTGAGGCAATACTTCAGTTTCCTCCCCTACGAACTATTCGACTACTGAAGATTTACAAGGGAAATATAACTTTTTACATCGATTTATTGTAAACTATGCCAATGTCACTAAGGGTTTCATGTGTCTTTTGAATAAGGACATGCATTTTATTTGGGATGAGCGAGCCCAAGAGTCCTTCGATGCTTTGAAGAAATCCTTGGTATCGACACCTCTGATGAGGTCTCCTAAATATAGTAGGGATTACTTTCTTTATATTGCCGCATCCAATGACACAATTGGTATGGTTTTGGTTCAGGAGGATGATGAGCATCATGGGCATGCCATCTACTATATTAGTTGAAACTTAGTTGGTCCTGAGCTTAATTATTCTCACATTGAAAAGATAGCTTTGGTTTTCATTCACGCAGTCCAATGTTTATGCCATTATATATTTCTTTGCAAGACTACCATAGTTGTCGATATCAATCCATTTCAATATGTCCTCACCACGCATATCATAGGGGAAAAATGTAATAAATGGATTGTCATTTTTACAAGAATTTGATCCCGATTTTGCTTCTGCAAAATCCAAGAAATTAGTAGTCTTCGCGTAGTTAATATTTGACTTTCCACGGTTAGATGAGGACATTATCCATGTTGATTCATTCGTGGATGAAATTTTTTTCCTTTTCTCTTCGTTCGACCCCTAGTATGGATACATCATTCTCTATCTTCAAACCTTGAAGTTCCCTCAGCATCTCTCGCAAGATGACCGATGGCGTGTATGATACCAAGCTAATAATTACACTATTTTGGGTGACACTTTGTATCTCAGAGGAGTAGAAAATATCCTACATCATTGTTTAACTCATGAAGAAGTTGATTCAGTCCTAAACGATTTCCATAGTGGGGCTTGTGGTGTTCATATATCCGGGCTTGTGACAACCCAGAAAATATTGCGAGTCGGTTATTTCTGGCCATATGTCTTTAAATATCGTGTTGAAGTGGTTAAGAAGTGTTACCACTGCTATATTTTCACTCATAAAATTCTCTCACATCCAGCCTCGCTTCACCCAGTCATTATCGTCGATCCCTTCACCAAGTGGGGGGTTAACTTCGTGGATTGAAACCCAACTTCGGCTCGGTGGCATCAACACATTATCATGGCCTTCGACTAATTTATTAAGTGGGTCAAAGGCATGCCTACAATTAAATATGACTTGAATACTATCACCTTATTTGTAATCAATCAAATTATCCCCTGGTTCGGTATCCTGAGTGAGATTGTCACTGATCATGGAAGTGACTTTCAAAGAAAAATGATGGAAGAGATAGAATCTAAGATGGGGTTTAAGCATGGTAATTCTTCCCCTTACTACCCCTAGGGAAATGAATAGGTAGAGGCCATCAACAAGTCTCTCAAGACCATTTTGCAGAAAACTGTCAGATAGAGTAAGTCCAACTTGCACAATATGTGATATCTCGCACTCTAGGCATATTGAATCTCAGTCAAGACTGCCACTGGTTTTTCCCCTTTCCAGTTAGTACATGGAGTGGAGTCGATATTACCTATTGAATGTGAAATATGTTCTCTTAAGTTGGGAATCGCACACCTACCTGACACTTTCGATCTTGAGTGATGCCTTGTACACCTAGAGAGTCTTGACGAGCAGTGTCGAGACACCTCTATAGCTATCGAGGCAAACAAAAGACATGTCAAGGTCCAGTATGATAAGTCTATCTGTCCTCGGTTGTATTTTGAGGGTGACTTGGTCCTCTTATATGATCAAGACAAAGAACCGTTGGGGGAAAGAAATTTTAAACCCATGTGGCATGGTCCCTATATCGTGCGACATGTCTTAGAAAAAAGAGCCTATGAGTTAGAATATTATGAAGGGAATATGTTGGCTGAGACCGGGAATGGGCTCTACTAGAAAAAAAATTGTGCTTGAGCCCCAATCTTGGGAGGAAATATTTGTATACTAATGTACTTTAGTGTATATATCCTTTCCCTTTATTTTTGTCTTCATCTTGCTTATCGAGTTTTCCCTTGGTTGGAAGATGTCAACGAAGTCTTCGGTCTACTTTGAATTCGTAGATGGAGCCATTCATCATACATAGAACTTGGCTTCCACCACTTGGGTGTTTTACTCACCCGAGGGTCTACTGGTGTCTTTAGGCAGCGTATCCCTAGGGACATCCATGAATAATGTGGCCAAATATAGCTCTGTTATATAACTATTGTGCAATTCTATCTCACATGGTATTCTGTCTTTAGAGGTTCACCTAGATTCCCAGTTAGTAGTATGTCAGTTGAATGATAGTTACCATGTGCATGATCCTACTTTAATCCAATGATTCCTATGGGTACTTATTTTAGAACAAAAGTTTGATTTTATTACTTATTATCACATACTTAGGAGTTGTAATTATGTATATGATGCTTATGCTAATTTCATTTTAGATTGGGATTTGTTACATAACTAAAGAAAAGAAAACCATCTCATCAATGTACACATTGTAATATAAGTAAATTCGAAGATCCTTATTTTATATATATTTCAAAAATATAATGTTTATAATAAAACATTGGGGCTAACACCCTTAATAGACATATACAACCGATAATACAACATCCATGACATCTACGCATGTGGCGTCGGATGTGTGTCATGATAAAAAACTATGGCGTTTGTGAGACGCCGAAAGAGTCACACCCAAGCTCTGGGCACACCAACCACTTGTCATTGCATGGCCTCTGAGAGATCCTCTACCTGAACCATTGGAATCCTATGAGTCAAACGAGACAGTGTCCCTACACATTTTGAAGGACTCTATCTGCTTCTCCTCCCGCCGCCTCATCTCCCTGGTGCCTCCGACAATGTCGGGGAAGCCTGTCTGGCCATCATGGACCCATATCTGTGTCACACAAGTGTCTAGTTAGTACTTAAGCATAATCCAAAAATATTTTTGTTTTACCCTACAAAAATACAAAAAAATGAAATATTTAAAAATGTTGACATACTTATGTCCCCGTAGGTGATCCCTGGTTGGAGTGGCATGTCAGGATCGCCTCTGAATATGATCCTTGCATAGGGGTAGTCATCCAGAGAAATGACATGTCTCCTCCACTAGTAGAAGAAATCCTCGTTGTAGGGTGTGGTCACCCTACCTCCCCCCTGTTGTCTCATTACCTCGGTCAATTGTGCCATGGATGGATATCAATAAGCCTCACTTGGGCCCTCATCCCTTTCAGTGCCCAAAATTTATACAAGCCACAACTCTTCAAGGCCATTTGGGCCCTCGGATATCTGTCCACAACAACATCTACCTCCTCGTGCTCCCTTTCCCTCCATTCTAGCACCATCCTGCCAAATAAAAGTCAATTTCTGAGTTAGAAGCCATAGAAAACATTATTTACCGACTTGTACGCGGGTTGTTGAATTTGCAGTCACGTATAGGGATGAGTACATGCACCTTGTATTTTACATAGTAACCTCACATATACGCGACCTGGTGAATGCTAGTCTGCGTACACTGAATTACTCAATTTGCTCCCTAATTTACTCAAATTTTGAAACCAAATATAAAAATTTACTCCACTAGAAAGGAAGAGGAGGGAAAGAGGAGTTACCTAGTCCATACAGTTTCTGATTTCGTCGCCCAATGCTCCCGCAATCACTAGTTGAAGATTGGAGGTATTTTGGTCTAATTTTCACTATTTGGGTAAAAAGTCAAAATGCCATAGTAGTTTTTGTTTTTGTTACTATTTATAACAATTTTTACCCACCTTCTCTAGTTTCGAGTCATTTTTTCGCCTAATGGACTAATACAGCAGTGGATTGAGTTGGTTTTTGTAGTTTTCACCACGAATTCTTGTGTATTTCAACGTTATGTTGACCATTCGTAACGACGCACGGGTATTTTCACTACCTAACATATAGGATATATATCCATTCCACCATGCACTTTTGCATTGACCTATAACTGTCACTCATATTCCTTAGGTACAAACCCATTTGTGGCAACAAAAAACCTTCTATCTTCTATAAGATATGTCATTATCAAGTAGTAGAGACTTACCAAACATGGGTTCCCTAGTTAGATCATCTGGTTCATTTGGTGCCCATACAGATATTTTTTTTGTAGGATCAAGAGTCCCTTATAACTAATACATGAATTTATGATGAGCCTCATTTCTCACTCATAAACATGATGCCTTATACCTAGAAGACTCCCAACCAAATTTAATTTAAGCTCTTTTCCAGCTCGTCTTCAAAAAGAGAAAAGATTGTCGAGTGAACTTGTCTCTTTCACACTCGTAAATTGGATTTGAAAGGACACCTATTTGGTACAATTTTATCCCTTTTTCACACCCAGTATACTAAAGATCATGAAAAAATACATTTTTTGGCATTAAGTTGTGATTGCATCTCATGCCCTTGCTTGCAATATTGAGCCTATAGTCAGTTATCGCTTTGCATTATAAACCATTTTCCTCAGCAGTTTTTCATCCTCAACCAAGCAGATCCTCGTTTATATCCTTCGCAATTTGACACCCTCTACCCAAGAGGGAACATTCCCCCAAGTTTCCATCTCCCGCATGAATCTCCTATAATTGAGCATTGGTATGTTCCACTGCTAGAACTAGTTTTGCTTGCTTACAACACTCGTTTCCTCCTCTGTATCATAGCATTCATTTGTTTATGAAAAAACAAAACAAATGCATGGGAAGGGATTATTATCTTATATTGGCAGAAATCGTGTCTTCTTTGAATAGAGCACAAAGTTATTGAGTCCATTTGTCATCATAATTTTGGTTTTAGCATGGACTTAGGAAAATCAGCTCGTTACAGAGAGTTTTCTCTATTGACTGGTTACTCTTCCAGTCCCTATGGAGAATTTCATTGATGACTCATGCACATCATGGTTTCATCATTGTGTCTATGATGTCGAATTCTTCCATATGTCTCATGCTCTTGTTCAAAGGAAGTCTATTAACCTGTGTCAGCCATTCCTCATAACTCTTGACTTTGCATGTCGTCCATACCCTTAGTTTGTCTCAGAATCACATGATACTATAGTCTTATCACACACCCTGGTCCTCCTTTCATCATTGGTAGGTAACCTTGAACCCAAAAATTGGCATTACATCATTGGTCGTTGACTGGGTGGTTTCCCTTGTGTTCGATGGAAACACATCTATTCACACATTGGGATTTTTTAAGTGTCTTGGATTCCATTAGCCTTATTGGTTCTTTCCTCCCCTTTGTCAGCAGTTTTCCTCATTGGATACTATTTAGAGGGTCTTTGCTAATCCCTAATATTGTCTCATTACTCGTTAATTGGGGCATAATACATTAGTAATGTTATTTTATTTATGTTGGATTTATTCCATTAGTTGTAATTATACCTCCTAGTATCCTATATATACCAAGGAGACATTTTCATCCAGAATCATATTGGAATCGTACATTTATGTGGGCATAAGGATGTTTTCCCCTTGAAGAGGATTATTATCTGAATTTCTCTCTTTTTCAAGGTGTTGAGTACTTATTCTGAGGTTTTTCTATGCTATATTGATATTTGGTTCTTAACAGTCTTTTCGTGTACTAATTGCACTTGGATGACGCTAAAAATGCACAAGGTCGTTGTTTCATGAACATGTTCTTCATCCGATTTCCTCCAAATCATGAAGCTCCTTCTTTGTACCTCATGTTGACTGATGAGAGATGACTTAATGCTCTCCTTTCAATGGGTCTCCTTCCATTGAATTTAGATCATATATTCTGGAAACGAGACCTAGAGTCTTATGAGTACCTTGAGGCTTGCAGTCATTAGTGGAAGTTTCTCTCGCCATCGACAATTATGAATACATCAATGTATCCTGATCGATAGATTCTTCAAGTGTTCAACCCTGACTCCTTTATTCACACTTGTAAGAATGTACTTAGTGCCTTGATACCTACTTTCATTATAGGTAGGTTGTCTCACATTTTTTAACAATATACCTCAATGAACTATAAACAAATGATGTCTCATTGTGTTCGACCTCAACTCCTTTATTCACATGATGCAGACTTGCACCTTTGGAGGATTGTGTAGAGGACTTGAAGACATTAGTATGTGGCCTCATATTTCCTGAGTTGTTTCTTCCTTTTGATTGGACCAGTACCTGTATGACTTTAGTGATAATGGGAGATCTGATTGTACTCCATGGTATACAAATATCTTCAGATTTATTTTGAGATTGGTTCTACTGGGCCTTATTTGTGAGTATGACACCCTTTGGCATGTAACCACATTTGTATTTTCATATTCATGGCCACAAACAATTGTTTGGTACATTTTCACATGGATCTGCACTGTAATTCAAATTGGCATTCATGTATGCAAAGTCAGTGCAGAATGTAATGAGAAACTATTTCTTCCAGCTGGTTCCCCATCACTCCACTTCTAGGTTTTTTATAATGTATTTTAGCCATTGCATATACTCCTATGACCTCACACATTAGGGGGCATATGTTATAGGAAGATTTTCCTCAACCTATGAAATCTTGCACAGAGGGCCTTTTTCCATTTCTCTATGCATACTTTTCATCCCTTTTTTCAAATACCAGAGCTAAAAAATACATGTTTCCATATGTACGCACCTTTCCTACTATACAAAATGTGTATACGCAGGCTGCACCACTACATCCCTCGTACATCAGGATTTTTGCCCAAAATTGAAAAATGGTGTCAGGTTTCCATGTCACGAGAGGAGATCTATGATCCTTTGCCTTCCATATATTGGAAACATTCTGACTCATCCCTTCAGTTCCATTTGAAGGTTATAAATGGGCCATTTCCGACCTATGGAAAAGGGGAAAGAGTTCAACTTTGAGAGAAAAATTACTTTGGAGAAATTATTCACTTCATATTGAGTCGACATCCCTTTGTCCTTTAAATATGAAAACAATGTCCATCCCCCAAGCTCTTCCCTTATTGATTGAGAACTCCATTTTCTCTCTTCTATGAACTTGCCTTTGGTGAAGGATTGGAGTGGTGGAGTCCCAGCTGGAAAGAACTTAGTTTCTCGGTTTTGAACCATTCTGACATGGAAGTCTATAACTTTTTCACTTCTGTTGATCATATATTAATAGAAATACTCTTTTCCCGTCCAATTGATATCTTGCAAATATTTTAATTATTATTCCATGGTCTTATTTGTTATGTATATTAATGGATTATGCTATTGAATGTTATAACATCATATATTATCACCATATGCTTTCTTTGCTTGGTTGTTGAGGACTAGTTGCAGGTATATTTCTTTGGGTCAAGGGCTCAGTGGTGGACTTCATCAAACATATGTATGAGGTAGGACTTTTATATCGTCTTGCTAGCATATTTTTGTTTATAGCATACTTGACAATACAGTTGATTTATGTAGTCATTTCCGTTTGTTGTGGTTTACCCTAGCCATAGAGAGATTTTTCTCGTAACATCTGTAAACTAGGGTTTTCTCTCTCCTAAAAAACTATGACCCTTTGCAACCTATATTATTTCAACCTGTTACCTATCATTGTGTCCAAATTGTAACTGTTCTCTATGCATACATCCTCATATGTATCCTTTACTCAAATGCATGTATATCTTTCTAGTCATGTGCCATACAAGTGTGTATAATCATGAACAAGTATAATAACCCTCACATAGACTAGACATGAAACCCTTATTGATAAAAAACCTCTCAATGCATCAATCACCTCACAACCACTTCACAAATACAAGTTCTCAACCATGTTCCATAAAAAACCTTAACTATATGCCAAGAAATATAATATGTGCCTTAACACTTAACAAGATGCACCAATGATAAATATTAATTATACCAACACTTTATTTCTACACATATGACTTATCTAGTAAGTGACATGTAGCCAATAGCCTCTCTAGGGAAAATCCTCAAACTTCCATAATTGTTTCTTATGTAGAAAACAAAATCCAACTTCTCATAGAAATAAGACATACCTTTTGAAATTGTAGATAGATCTGTTGTACGAAATCACTATAGACCTTCCTTGGAGATTTCTTTCAAAATCTAAAGACCTGTCATATTCATGTTTGTCAAGTTTTATGGATTTTCCCTCATGTACGCACTCTATTATGCTTCTAGCATGTGTATATACACTCCCTTCTCCACTGCAACATGTGTACACCTAGAAAACTATGTTTTTTTAAATATTTTATGTAATTCTAAAAATTTCATTGTCAACCCTTCATTCTACCTCAGACTTGCATAGCTTTATATGTATCAATATGTACCTACAATAAACCTTACACAATAATAGATATTCAATGTGCTCAATAGGTGCTAATAAGAAAGGCTTGCTCTCTTGTTTATACTTCCATGTATCTTCCTCAAGGGGTTACCTTCTAACAAACTTAACCCAATTTCCTTCTTTCAGGGCTAACCCACTTCTAACAACCTATTCACTTCTAAACCACTTTGCTAAAAATAGTAAATTCTCCACTTCTATGAGCTTCTAGAATAATTTGACTTCTTTGACCTTCTAGATAATCCATGAGGGTTTTCCAACTTCACAAGGCCATAAATCTCTAACCTTGAGGAGTTATGTGATGTTCCACATATCAACATAAATAGAATCACATGTACCATCCATGTAAAATAGTTTTACCTACAAATATACTAACCTTCATACCATTATACATCAAACAATATTAAGTCACTTTAACCATACTGTTGGGGCTACCAAAATTTTCTATCGAACTTTCTTCAAGGGTTGACCTTAATGAAAACCAACCCAATTAATCAACAATATCCTCCTTTGGCATTTATGGAAACACTCCGATGAAACACTGAAGTCATATTTCTCAAGCTCCCCTGGAAAAATGGCTCTATTCTCTTTCTCCAAGAATCTATTTCTCTATCCTAAATATGTTGATACTCTCGCCCTTTGACATCAATGACAAAGATAACTTCTCATCTGGGGATATTCCCCTTAACTGAACTATCCTTGCGGATTCTCCCCCTAACTGAACTCTTCCTAAAACTTATCCCCCAATTTGAATTGTCCTCTTTATGGTGATTCCTCATGTAAATCTAAGACATATAAGATAAGAATTCAAAATCATTCATTTTGGAGTATAAATTACTTTGAGCCTCTAGCGAAGATACTCAAAGGCTTCCCTTGGAAGTGGTTTTTTAAAGATATCTACAACATGTTCTTTTGATCCCATATATTCAACTCTGATATTATTCTCTTCTACATGTTCTCGTATAAAGTGTTACTTGACTGGAATATGCTTTGTCTTGGAGTGCATCACTGGATTCTTATAGATATTGATGGCACTTGTATTATCACAATATATCGGAATGGGATCATCATACTCAACCTGTATATCTGTCATAGTTTTTTTCATCCATAGAAACCGTGTACAACATGATGTTGCTGCAATATACTCTATTTATCGATGTAGACAATGGTACTGATGATGTATTCATGCTTATCCAAGATATGAAACACTCACCCAAGTAGAATTCTACTCCATTGGTGCTTCGTCGATCATCAAGGCAACCTACCCAATCTGCATCTATGTAGGAAATGATTGATATATCCTTTCCTCTTGGATACCATAATCCAAACCCTTATGTACCCTTGAGATATCTAAAAATCATCTTCACTTCTACAACATGCAATTCCTTTGGTGATTCTTGAAATAATGCCACATGTCCAATTGCATGCATTACATCTGGTCTAGATGCCATCACATAAACTAATATCCCAATCATTGACATGTAATGCCTCTGATATATAGACTTTGAATAATCATCTTAACTTAACTTTCAACTGGTTTGCATAGGAGTATTAACTGGTTTTCAATGTTCCATTCCAAACTTCTTTATCATCTCTCAGATATACTTAGTTTGAGAAATACAAATTCCTTGGTTTCTTCGACATATATGAAGACCCAGAAAGAAGGATAGTTCTCCAAATAATGACATCTCAAATTCATTATGCATATCCTTTGCAAATTTATGGCTTGACCTGTCATCATCACATCCATAAATAATATCATCAACATAAACTACAATTAATAAAATACTATCTTGAGTTACCTTGATGTAGATGTTGTTCTTTGCATTTACTTTTTTGAACCCTACTTGATGTATATATCTATCTAGTCTAGAGTACCACGCTCTGGAATCTTGTTTTGAACCCTATAAGGACTTCTTCAACCTCAACATGTAATATTTATTCTCTGAGAGATAAAATCCTTTTGGTTTCTCAATGTAGTCTTCTTCTTCAAGTTCCCCATTCACAATGACTGATTTCACGTCCATGTGATAGACTTTAATATTCTTGGAGCATGCATAATCTAGGATCAATATGATTTCTTCCATTCCGGAAATTAGGCAAAGGTCTCTCCAAATTCAATACCTTCAACTTGTATGTATCCTTTACATACAAATCTATCTTTGTTCCTAGTAATGTATCCATATTCATTCAATTTATTTTTGAAGACCCACTTTGTGCCAATCACATTCTTGTACCTTTGTCTTAGAACCAATTCCCAAGTGTCATTATTCTCCATTTGATCCAACTCTTCATTCATGGAATTTTTCAAGAATTCATCCTTGTTGGTTTCTTCAAAAATGTTTGGTTCAATTGAAGATAAGAGTGCTAGGTTCATTTGTTCTAGTGAACAAATTCTTCTTCTAGTTTCAATTTTTGCATCTTTGATCTTGATAATCTGATCTAAAGGATGATTCTTTTGTACTCGTTTGTTAGGTTTCTTTGGAATTACTTGTTGAACTTTCTCCTATATTTCTATCTGATATTCTTCATCCTCCCCTTATGTTGCTTCTTCATCCTTTGCTTCTTATTTGTAAACTTGTTCCACTCATTCTTTCTCTTCTTCCTTTAGTTTTCATCCACCTGTTTCATGAACTGTTACATTGATGGTTTCCAGAACTTTGTTTAGCCTTAGATTGTAAAACTTGTATTATTTCCTTGTACTTGATTAACCAAAAAGTATTCCTTATTCCACACGAGATTCAAACTTTCCCATTCTTCCATCTTCTCTTTTTATGTAACATTTTCTTCTGAAAACTATGAAGTGCTTCACATTTGTTGTTCTTCCTTTCCATACCTTGTAGGGAATTTTTTCATTATTTTTTCTGAGCATAATTTGTTTTTCAATGTGAACTATTGTATGCACTGCATGTGTCCAAAAAACATTTGTCAACTTAGAATCCATTAACATTGTTCAATCCATTTCTTGTATTGTCATGTTCTTTCTTTCAACAACTCCATTCTATTGAGGTGTCCTAGCAATGGAGAATTTCCTTTTTATTCCATACTTGTTGGAGAAATACATAAATTCCTTTGAGGTAAACTCTCCTCCATTGTATTATCTCAAACATTTGATTTTTGAATCCATTTCATTTTCAACCATTTCCTTGTATACCTTGAATTTTTCAAATGCTTCTGATTTCTTCCTGAGAAAACAAACTGCAGTCATTCTTATATAATCAGCAACCAATAACATAAATTATTTCTCACCTTTTAAACCCTTTGTTCCAGTTGGTCCAACTAGATCGGTATGCACAATTTCCAGTGGTCTTGTTCTGGAGTATTCCTTTGATTTGAATATGGCTTTGTTTGCTTTCCTAGTTGACAATGCTTGCATAATGTGTTGGTTGGCTTCATGATCTAGGGAATTTATCTTTCTGCCTCCTTTTTGTTGACGTGGATGAGGTTATCAAAATTTATGTGAACCATTCTTCTGTGCCATATCCAAACTTCATCTTCCTTTCCTAGACAACACTTTTGATTTCTAATTTCACTTAATACATATATGTTGCTTCAAGTTCTTGCAGTTGTTGCAATCAATTTTCCTGATCCTTATTTTCTTATCTCACACTTTTGTGAATTGAATGTAAGTTTATGACCTTGGTTACACATTTGACTTACACTTAGAATATTGTGTTTCATATCTTCCACGAGTAGATCATTTTCTTCCTTGGTATTCTTGTTTCGAATTCTGACTATGCCCTTTCCAATAATTCTAGTTGAGTCATCATTTCCAAAGGAGAGTGATCCATCTCTTTCCTTTATCAATGTAAGAAACATATCTTCATCACATGTCATGTTATTTGATAATCCATTGTCAACATACCATCCATGATTCTTTTGTTTAAAATGTAGAGAGAGTGTGCATTCTTCATTGTTAAACTGATTCTGCTTTCTTATCCATTTTATCTTTTGAGGTTCCTATCTATGAATATTGTTATTCTATTGTGATTCTCTAGGAGGGAATGTCATTCTACAATATTTGGACATGTGTCCAACATTTTTGCACTTATATCATTCCACTTCAATGCTCAATGATTCAAACTTGTTGTATATTATCCTTTGTGTTTCACTAGGCCTTCTTGGATAACCATTTTGTGCATGAATTTCAAAGTTGTTTATGTTCCTGCTATTATCTCTTCAATTTACGACTTTATGTCAAAAAATATTACATGCAAAATATAAACCAAAAAAGACAGTTTGATACCTGGGAGTTGAATATGTTTTGAGAGGAGTTACTCTTTTGAATCCTTATTCTTTGTAAGGCTTGTTTGTTTCTGAATGTCGTTTATTCTGAAATATGAATCTTCTAGGTGGAGGAGTGTTCCTGTCATCTTCCCTATAAAACTTATTGTTTCCTCTAACTATCTCTACATATATTCTTGGTTGTGTTTCTTGATATGTAGTTTTGGATCTTGAACCTATTTCTGTCTGATTGTATCCTAGCTTAGATGTTTCATGATGTGGAATCTGACTGTTGATAATATTATCCAAAAACTTTGAGTTGTTCTACATGTTTTTATCTTGAAGGTATTTTCTCAATGTAACAACCTCTGCTTCCAAATTTCCAATGATCTTGTCATTTTCTTCTAACTGTTCTTTAAGTGCTTCTTCGATTCTTTTGTCTTCTTCAAATAGAAATTTTAGTCAGAGATCATCTGCTCCTATTCTTCAGAGTTGGAATTTTGTGTTTCCTCTATTCCTTTTAGTTCTTCCTGTAGTGATTTGTTTTTCTTATTTTCCCTTTTTATAACATCTATGACACTCAAAAAGTATTCTCTATAGTCAACTTATGCCTCTTCATATTCTTCTTCTATGTCTTCTTTATCACAGTTTTATATTTCCATGAATACTCTTTTTGTCTCATTTTCACGGACTTCATCTACATCTGATGAGGAGTCGTCTTATTTGGTGCAATTTTTTTTCTTAAAGACTTTCTTTTGGGTTCTTTTTCCTTTATGTGCTTGTTTTCTATTTGAATCATCTTCTTCATTTATTTTATTTTTCTTGTGAGGACATTTGTTAGAAAAATTACCAATACCATCACAATTAAAAAAAATCAGTGGAATATTACCTCTATAGAAAAATTACCAATACCATCACAATTAAAAAAAAATCCTGAATATTACCTCATATCTTTCGTTGGTTCCCTTTTCATTCTTTTGATAAAGTTGGCTACTTTGATCATCTTTCTCATATGTATTTTTTTATTTTTTTATTTTTTATTTTTTATATATTGGGAGAATAGACAAATCGCGGTTCTCATACTCACGTGACAGGTGGTTGATACCTGCCCTCTACCTCTATATCCCCAGGTGCGCCATGCATCCTGCAAGAATGGAGAACAAGTAAAGCGGGGTGAGAATTGAACTTGAGACCTCCTTTACATATTTCCTTCCATTTACATGGCACATGCCAATCGGTCTACACCCTTGCGGGCATCATCTTCCGATATGTCATTGTTGCTTCTATCTTCTTTTTATTTTTTCTTTCCCTTTTTCTTTGACTTCTTGGATTCCTTGAATGTTGCTACTTTCATGATTGGATTATATTGTTCAGTTCTCATCTCATAGTCTATGAAAATTCCATGTAGTTCATCCATTCTTATTGAGTCGAGATTTGTTATTTATTCTAGTCCTGAGATCTTAGGATGAAATCTCATTGGAAGAGATCCTAGTACTTTTTGAATAATTATAGATTCATGAACTTCTTCTCCCAATACTATGATTTCATTCACTTTTTCATCAACTCGTAATAAGTAAGATGCAATATTCTGATCTTCGTTCATCTTTAGATATTCAAATTGACCTCTTTAAGATTGAATATTTTCTACCTTGACTTTTTCATCTCCTTCATAAATATTCTGAATTTTGTCCCAACTCTCTTTAGTGGAGATGAAATTCATAACTTTGACATATACTGAATCATAAAGACCATTCATAAATGCATTTGTGGATTTTTAATTATTTAGACTAAGTTTCCTTTTGTTGTCATTTTTTGGTGGAACTACGGGTTATTTGTATCCATATACAACTGATTTCCAAACCTCAAATCCATGTTCTTGTACATATGTTTTCTTCCTTCTGATCCATAATGCATAGTTTTTTCCATCAGACTGTGGTATTCCATTTTTATACATATTGTTTCTCTCCACGATCTACCTTTCAGTGGTTAAAATGATTACTGAAGGAACCTCACTCTGATACCAATTGTTGGATTACTAAGAGGGGGGTGAATCTATAATAGATAAATTATTATTCTTTTAACCACAATTTTTAGGTGTTATGTACTTTTATAATCAATATAACATTATCATCCAATAGGTGTAGAGTAAATAAACTATAAAAAATGAAAAATCAGACACATACACAATACACTAGTGTTTTTTACATGGAAACCCAATGTGGGAGAAAACCATGGAATGATTTTTCTTATATGTCTTTAAGAATTTCATTCATTGGAAGCAACAAATTCCTTTGTTCTCCATCTGCAACTGGAAGGAGGCTCTGTCCCCATAAATTTTTAGGATACAACTTGAGTGAAGCTACAAATCCCTAATTCTCTGGCTACAACTAGAAGGAGGCTACAAACCTCTATGTTCTTCGGCTACAACTGAAAGGTGGTTACAACCACCTATCCTTACCCTTTCCTACCACCATGAAATATAAGTAAGATGGTGAAACCATTGTCTTTGATCTGTGGGAGACACCCGTTGGTAGATCATGATCTCCGGGTAAAAGCGTTTTGGGTGGAGGCAAGCGAGGAAATTTGAGACTATCGAAGCATGGAGTCTTGAAGTGGATCTCGATCGTTGATCGTGAAAGAGGACGAGGATCGTTGATCCGGTCCTGGACGAAAGTTCTGAAGTCCTGAAGCTATGGGCAAGCACTTTTTTAGCTAAGCCCAGGGTCATGACCATGGTCATATGCATATTGATAGCTGAGGGAAGGAGGGATAAGGGTCGAACTGGTTGTCTTCGAGACAGAAATGTGCTAAGGAAGGATTTAACAATGGTTTCTAGTCATGGTCACCTGGGAAGGTGGTTTGAAGGGAGCACTTGTGCAGGAGGAAATTCTATGTTAGCCAAGGATAATAGGACACTGTTATTTTCGAAGAATGGGGATACAATCTACATGAGAAAAAAAAAATATAGATACTTGTAGCATGGTTTGGCAATTTTGTTTATCATATTCATAATTCTAACAAAATGATCGCTTGCACATTTTGCAGAATTAAGGGGCTTAAGCACATCAACTCAGGATGCATATTGAGGAATTGGAAGAAGGTGAGCGAGCCTCCAATCATGATAAGGAGACTGAAGGCTAGAATACCAGAGTTGGTAATGCAGAGACAGATTCCAATGGACACAAGGGAAAAGGAGAACATGAAACATTAATAGAAATGGTAAGAAGGTTGAATATGGAAGTTCAAATCTACAAAAAAGAAAACAAGATACTGATGAGAGAGGAAAGTCATATAAATGCTCGAGTGTTGCAAAGCTTAAATCAGTTGCAGAGACAAATGAAGAAGGGATCAAACTCTGGACAAGAGGAAGAAGGAAGGTGCCATGAAAGAAGGGATAATCGTGGAAGAGTTGGTTATTCCATAAGTGCTAGTAGATCTCATGGACACCACTCACCTCCTTACTCAGAAATAAATTTTTATGCCACAAATGATCCCGTAAGCAGTCCAGAGGTGTCTCCTGTCAGACACCAAAGAAGGAAACAAGAGGTAGATAGTTTGCAAGGAGATCTGAGGAAACTCAAGCCACCTTCCTTTGAGGGTGAAAGAGAAAGGGAAGATGATGTTGAAGCATGGTTACTTGGGCTCAAGAGATATTTTCAGTTGCATAACTATTCATCAAATCTAGAATCCAGGATTGCCACCAATGATTTACACGAGAAAGATGCAATGTGGTGGGACCAACTAAAGCAAGTGGAGCACATTAATGAGAGTAGGATCACTTGGAAGCAATTCAAGAAATAGTTCCAGAAGGATTACCTCTAAGAGCATTTCTATGACAAGAAAATGAAGGAGTTCTTTGAACTCAGGTTGGGAAGCATGACTATGGAAGAGTACGAGAAGAAGTTCTTGGGATTGTTAAAGTATGTCAGGTTTATTGGTGATGAGAAAGTGAAAATACAGAGATTTCTAAGTGTATTGCCAACCTTTTTTAAGGAAAATATCAAGTATGATGAACCCAAGGCCTTGATTGAAGCCATCAAGAAGCCTAAATACCTGTATGAGCAAGGCCAGGGAAAAGAATCTTTACAGAAATCTTGGAAGGAAAAGAAAAATGTGAAGTCCGATTAGAGGAGGGAATGATTCAAACCTTCCTTCAATAGGAATGAGCCTAATAGAAATCATCAATATCAGTATTCTAAGGGATATTTCAAGAAGGAAGATTCCTTGGGAAAAAGAATAAGACCATCAATACAATGTTCAGGATGCAAGGAAGATCACTTGTACAAGGATTTCCCACACAGAAAGGAAAGAGTGAAGACTCTGCACAACATCCAAGAGGATACGATAGTCGAAGATATGGGAAGGATCTATGCATCTTTAAATGATCGACAAGAAGAGTACTAATCCAATATGATCAAGTTGGAAGGTAAGATCATAAATCATCCTGTTGCTATTTTGATTGATTTAGGAGAAAGTCATTTCTACATTGATCCTAAGATAGTGGATAGATTACATTTGGAAAAAAGTAAACTTGGAAAATCAAGTTTGGTTCAGTTAGCCACTAGAACCAAAAGAAGAATCCATGATATGGTCAGAATTTGTTCCATAAGTCTTAATGGCATGAATACTAGTATTGATCTAAATATCATACCATTGGGGTCTTATGATATTCTGATTGGAATGGATTGGTTGGACAAGCATCATATTTTCCTAGATTTTCATAACAAGACATTTACATGTCTTGATGGAAATGGAAAATAGAGCACTGTGAAAGGAGTTTCAAGACCCATCTCTATAAGGGAGATTTCAGCCTTACAACTAAAAATATGTTTTAGGAAAGGATGTCAATTGTATGAAACTCATGTGGAAGAGACATGTAATACAAAGGGGCCAAGCCTCAAATATTTCTCGGTACTATAGGAATTTGAAGATGTATTCCAAGAAATACCCAGATTTCCACCAAGAAGGGAGATAGATTTCTCAATTGATTTAGTGCCAGGAGTTGCCCCGATGTCAAAAACACCTTACAAAATGAGCACACCAGAGTTAAAAGAATTACAAATGCATTTGGAGGATTTTTTGAAGAAAGGGTACATACATCCAAGTGTTTCACCTTGGGGAGCACCAATACATTTTGTCAAAAAGAAGGATGGAACCTTGAGGCTGTGTATTGACTTCCAATAGCTGAACAAGTACACTATAAAGAACAAGTATCCTCTACCCCAAATTGATGACCTCTTTGATCAGCTAAGAGGAGCAAAGATATTCTCAAAGATTGACCTGAGGGTAGGATACCATCAGGTAAGAATCAAGGAAGAAGACACCCTCTAGGACTAGGTATGTAAATTATGAATTTTTAGTGGTGCCATTTGGAATGACCAATGCACCAGTTGTCTTCATGTGCTTAATGGATGACATATTTAGAAATTATTTGGATAAGTTTGTCATAGTATTCCTAGATGAAATACTTATCTATTCTAAGTCTGAAGAGGAGCATGAATATCACTTAAGACTGGTGTTGCAAGTACTGAGAGAACATCAGTTGTATTCCAAGTTCAGTAAGTGTTATTTTTATCAAAAGCAGATCCATTACCTAGGACACATTATTTCAGAGCAGGGCATAGCAATAGATCTAGAGAAGATCAAATCCATTAGAGGATGGACAACACCCAAAAATGTGTCAGAAGTCATATCTTTTATGGGATTAGCTAGATACTACAGAAGGTTCATAGTAGGGTTCTCTAACATTTCTCATCCCATCACTTCTTTGAAAAAGAAGGGAACTAGATTTGAATGGACACTCAAGTGTGAAAATAATTTTAATCTGTTGAAGGAATTACTTACTAGTGCACCTTTTGTAAATATTGTTGACCCAAATGAAAGTTTTGTGGTATGTACAGACGCATGTAAGGAAGGACTTGGGGGAGTCCTCACGCAAAATGGACATGTCATTGGATATGAGTACAAAAAGCTTAAGGAACATGAGAGGAACTATGCCACGCATGACTTGGAACTTGCTGCCATTGTTCATGCCTTGAGGATGTGGAGGCATTGTCTCATGGGGAAGAAATTCGAATTAAGGACAGACCACATTGGCCTGAAGTATCGTTTTGAATAAGCAACATTGAATGCTAGGAAAACAAGATGGCTAGAATTTTTAAGTGAATATGACTTCGAAATAAGGCATATCAAGGTAAAGGAGAATAAAGTTGTCGATGCACTTAGTAGAAGACTGCATCTCATGCATGCTACTGCTGTCAGTATGCATCAGTCAGAATTGAAGAGAATAATTTTAGATAGTCTTGTTACATATCAACATTACATATAGGTAAAGGAAGACTTACATCAAGGAAATGTACACCAGAAAATAAAAGAGTATGAGATAAAGGAAGACGGATTACTCATGCATAAAAATAGAATCTATGTTCCTAGTTCTGGAGAACTGAGGAATTTGGTACTGAAGGAAATGCATGATGTTCCTTATGTTGGACATATTGGTTACCAGAAAACAATTACAGCAGTAAGAAGCCAGTTCTTTTGGCCGGGAATGAAGAAGGATGTTTTTGATTACATCTCTTGATGTATGGAATGTCAGAAGATGAAGGTTGAGCATAGGCACCCAGTGAGTTTGTTGCAACCATTGCCAATTCCAGTGAAGAAATGGGAAGTGATCACCATGGATTTCATCACAGGATTACCTAGAATGAATAAGAGGCATGATTCAATCATGGTGGTGGTTGAAAAATTAACAAAGGATGCTCATTCTGTGTCTGTGAAGACAAAGCATACAATGGATAATATTGCATAAATTTCCATGAAGGAAATTGCTAGGTTGCATGGGATACCTAGGAGAATTGTCTCGGATAGAGATACAAATTTTACCTCCAATTTCTGGAGGGATTGTTTAAAGGATTTGGCACAAATATGAACTTTAGCACAACATATCATCCCGAGACAGATGGGAAAATAGAGAGGGTCAATCACATAATTGAATACATGCTGAGAATGTATGTGATGGATAAGCCATCTAAGTGGGAAGATTACTTACACTTGGTTGAGTTTGCATATAATAATGGGTATCAAGCTTCATTGAGAATGAGCACATTTGAAGCCTTGTATGGTAGGAAATGTGATACTTTAGTAAGCTGGGACAACCCAACATATAGAGTGGTACTTGGGCTAGAATTGCTCAAGGACATGGAAGACCAGGTGGTTAAGATCAAGTAGAATTTAAAGGCAACTCAGGATAGACATAAATTTTATGCCAACAAGAATAGGACAACTAAAGGATTTAAAGTAGGGGAGCATGTACTTTTGAAAGTGAAGCCGAAGAAAAGCTCATTGAAATTGGGTAGTTGTAAAAATTTGGCAGCCAAATTCTATGTTCCATTTTAAATATTGGGCAGAATAGGGCCAGTTGCATACATGCTTGCATTGCTTGCTTCCATGAATGTGCATAATGTATTTCATGTCTCTTTACTAAAGAAATATGTACATGATCCTAACCATGTTATTGATTGGAATCTGATTCAGGTAGAGATGGAGGGATACTTTCAGGTTCATCCAGTACGGGTATTGGACAGAAAGTTAAAAATTCTACGAAATCAAGTTATAGAGCTAGTGAAATTTTAGTGGACCTACTATGGTCCTGAAGATGCTACATGGGAGCATGAAGATTCCATGCAGACAGAGTACCCGCATCTTTTTGAATAAATTTGAGATTTTTATCTCCATTTTGTATATGCACCGAGGATAGTGCCAAAATAACGGGGAGGGGATGTAACACCCCAGGTTTTGAACCCCCATTTTAAATAATGTATTGTTAAAATGCTGAGAGGCTAGGGTGCCCAAATAATTATTAAAAGGTTAGTGTGCCCAAGACATGTAATTTTTTTATCATTATTAATAATAAATACATGGTTGGTTGTTAGACAAACAAGGACTAGAGTTATAGGGGGCTATGATTCCACAAGAGAGGGGGCTTGAGGGGATAAGTGTTTATTCCTATATTAATTACCCTTTTTTCTTAAGGGAGGGGATCGATTATGTGAGCTTCTTGGGGAAGGCCAACAGGTTCTTGATTTCCCATGAAGTTACTTAAACCCTCTATTCTAATGTTGGGGGTCAACTGATGGCTTGTTCGTTGATTTCCTGTATGTTCCTTCATTTCCCTCACAGACTTTCATGCACCCCCTTACCCATTCATTGGCCCATCCTCATATGCGTCTTTTCTTCGGAAGAATTAGCTTTGGGATAGTTGGCTATAGTGGTTGTTGGTGCAATCCATCCATGACTTGTGGCCTGCATGTCTAAGATGCGTTGGCATGTGCCCTATTTTTCTCACAACTGTGAGTCCTGAGAGTTCCAACATTGATATTCTGGACCAGTTATGTTGGAGGCCTTGGTAAAATAGAGAAGGACTGCTTGAGGGACTGCATGGAAGAGAAGGGTGGAGGCCCATTCTCTTGGGCGATATAGGTTGGATAGAAGAGAGTTGGGTACTTGGATTGTTGTGGGTGCTGGGAAACCTGTGAGAGATTGAGAGCTCACTGGTTTGGGTACCAATCTACACTCTGTAACCATCCTTGTGGATTCATAGCCCTGGCTCGGGGGTGACACTATTGTTGATATTTGGAGCAGTGGTGTCTATGGTTGGGTGGAATGTCCTTGGTATGCAGCTAGTTGGTGTCATATTTTATAAAGATAAGTGCTCTCGATTGTGATATTATTATCTATGTATGAATGTTTTCCACTGTGTATTTTAATTATCATTTAACTAGATCTTAGATTATGCATGCTTGTTGGATATTGTTGTGCATGTCATTAAATCTTGTATCTTATGCATTATTATTAATTCAAGAAGGTATCAGTAAGAGAAAAAAGTCCAATGGTGGGCTTGTAGGTAGCATGCCTCGGCCTACGGGTGGTTGGGGTATGTTACAGTGAATTGGTCAGTCCAAATGGAACCACTACAAATTCATAATTCCCATACCTGGTCCTAAAGGATGTCTTATGAATGTCTTGTTCCTTGATCCTTACCTAATGGTATCCTGACCTTAGGTCAATCTTAAAAAATATCTTTTCTCCTCTTAGATGATCAAAGAGGTCATCAATTATGGGTAGAGGATACTTTTTCTTTCTAGTATACTTGTTCAGTTGTCGAAAGTCAATACATATCCTCAAGGTTCCATCCTTCTTTTTGACAAAAAGTACTCGTGCTCCCCAAGGTGAAACACTTGGACATATGTACCCTTTCTTCAACAATTCCTCCAACTGCATTTGTAATTCTTTTAACTATGGTGTGCTCATTCTGTAAGGTCTTTTTGACACCAGGGAAGCTCTGGGCATTACATCAATTGAGAAATCTATCTCCCTTCTTGGTGGCATCTATGGTATTTCTTGGAATACATCTTCAAATTCTTGTAGTATCGAGAAATCTTCAAGGCTTGGCCCCTTTTTATTTTTTGGTCCTTCCACATGAGTTGCATACAATTGACATCCTTTTCTAAAACATATCTTCAGTTGTAAGGCTGAAATATCCCTTATAGAGATGGGTCTTGGAACTCCTTTCACAGTGCTTTGTTTTCCATCTCCATCAAAAAATGTAAATGTCTTGCTATGAAAATCTAGGACAACATGATGCTTGTCCATCCAATCCATTTCAATTAGAATATCATATGATCCCAATGGTATGATATTTACATCAAAATTTGTATTCACACCATTAAGACTTATGGAACATCCTCTGACCATGTCATGTATTCTCCTTTTGGTTCCAGTGGCTAGCTGGACCAAACTTGATTTTCCAAGCTTACTTTTCTCCAAATGTAATATATCCACTATTTTAGTATTAATGTAACAATGACTTGCTCCTGAATCAATTAAAATAGTAAGAATCTTATTTATGATCTTACCTTCAACCTCAATCATATTGGAAGGATACTCTACTTGTCGATCATCTAAAGCTACATATATTATTCCCATATCTTCGATTGTTTTAGCCTCTTGGATGGTGTGCACAATCTTCACCTTGTATTTTATGTGTGGTAAATCCTTGTACATGTGATCTACCTTGCATCCCCAACATTGGATTGGTGGTCTTCCCCTTTTTCCCATGGAGTCTTCTTTCTTGGATTCATCATTAGCATACTGAACTTGATGATTTCCATTAGGCTCATTCCTATTGAAGGGAGGTTTGAATCCTTTCCTCCTCTAATCAAACTTATCTTTCTTCTTATCCTTCCAAGATTTCTGCAGGGATTCTCTTCCCTAGACTTTCCCATACATGTATTTATCTTTCTTGATGGCCTTAGTCAAGGTCTTGGGTTCATCATACCTAATATTTTCTTTATAAAAGGTTGGCAGTCCACTCAAAAGCCTTTGTATATTTACCTTTTCATAGTTTATAAACCCAACATAGTTTAACAATGCTAAGAACGACTTCTCATATTCTGCCATAGTCATGCTTCCCAACTTGAGTTCAAAGAAATCCTGCATTTTCTTGTCATATAAATGATCTGATAGGTACTCCTTCTGGAAGTACTTATTGAACTGCTTCCAAGTGATTCTACTGTCACTAATATGTTCAAATTGCTTCAGTTGATCCCACCACATTGTAACTTTCCCGCGTAAATGGTAAGTGATGATCCTAGCTTCTAGGTTTGATCAATAGTTTTGCAATTGAAAATACCTCCTGAGTCCAAGAAACCATTGTTGGACAACATATTCCATTTATTTTTCACCATCAAAGGAGGGTGGCTTAGGTTTCCTCAATGCTCCTTGCAAACTGTCCACTTCCTATCTCCTTCTCTGGTGCCTAACAACAACCACCTCTAAACTGATTATGGAATCTTCTGATGCACAAAAATTTCTTTCTGATTAAGGAGGTGAGTGGTGTCTATGAGTTCTGCTGGAACTTCTTGAATAACCATCTCTTCCACGATCCTCTCTTCTTTCACGAAACTTGCCTTCTTCCTCTTGTTTTGAGTTTGATCCCTTCTTCGTTTGCCTCTACAACTGATTAATATCTGTATCACTCGATCATTTATTTGAAATTTCTCTCTCATCAGTCTTTCATTGTCTTCTTTGTAGATCTTCACTTCTATTTTCAATCTTCTTACAGTTTATATTAATGTTTCCTGCTCTCCTCTTTCCTTGCGTCCATTGGAATCTGTCTTTGCATTACCAACTCTGGTATTTCGGCCTTAGGCCTCCTTATCATGGCTATAGGATCTCTTTCCTTCTTCCATTTCTTCAATATGCATTCTAAGATGATGTCTTTAAACCCATTAATTCTATAAAATGTGCAAGCGACCATTTTGTTAGAATTAAGCATATGATAAACAATTTTTTTCATACAGGTCCTTTTTATTATCAATTCATGAAGAACATATACGTATCAATCTGCATCATATAACACGTCCATGTTATCCCTTAGTCGATACTGAATTTAATTCTTCACAGGAACTCCCTTCAAACCACTTCCCCAGGCGACAACGACTCGGAACCGTGACCAAATCCTTCCTGGTGCTTCACAGCTTTGGAACCTTCAGCCAGGACCAGATCAATGATCCTCAACCTCATTCAAAATCAACGATCGAGATCAACTTCGGGACTTCAGACTTAGAAATTCTCAACTTCCCCCTCTTTCTTCGTCCTGGAACATTTTCACCCGAAGTTCATGATATGTCGATGCGTGTCCTCCCGTAGATCAACAACTATGAATCGCTTCAGCTCTTCAAGCTTCGGTAGTTTCAAAATCTCCACCTTCACTTTCTCCTGGATTTCTTTCACCTTAATTAAACTCTTCTTCAACGTCTGTCTGTCACAGGTCAACGATTGATATGTAATCCGACCTTCAGGAGTTCTCGACCCAACAAAAATTGTCACATATTTTTCCTCTAGGGTTCCCAGTCTCCAAACTGCACGATCTGTTTCCACGTGGAGAAATAATAGAATAAGACATGTGGCCCAATCAGGTGGGTGACACGTTTCATGTTCTAATTGACATTTCAATCCTCCACAATTTAAAAACTCACTGACATGTGGCACACATCCCATGTGTCCAAGTTATTCTAGGTGACATCCGCGAGCCACATCACTTCAAAATTTTGGGCTTCAAAAGTTTTTACGATTTTATTATGGGGTCCACATCACCTCCAAGCGACATCATCATGCCCCACCATTGTGACTCTTCAGGCCTAAGGACTTTACGCTTCAGTCTTTTCCACAATAGCACACTTCCAATTATCTTGAACTCTGAATTCCCAGACTGGCCAATATACCAACACATGTCTCCCTTATAGGATGGTCTGTATGAATTCTGGACTTGGGGACCTCAGGAGATACTGCTGTAAATATCAATGGCCATGAGTGATTGCAAAGAATCAACTTTCTCACTCTTTAATTTCCTTCCCGATCTTCGTAATGCGAATATGATCATCCGTAGTGGGATCGATATCCACTGTTGATATATTTATCTAGAAAGATCAACGATCCTGAGTGATTGAGGGCTCACAACTTGTAGAAAATTTAATTTCCTTCCCTATTCCTGCAATGCCTCCCCACCATCTATTTCTCTCCAATGAGATCCGACGGTTGTGACTTAACCTTTTCTTCCCCTTCATCGTACGACCCTTGTTTACCTACCCTCTGATCCAGTAATCCCGGATCTCTCTTGATCCCACAGTGGTGATCGCTGCCAAATTCTAAAGGGAAAGTCATGATCCTTCGAACCATTACAAAGGATCTCTGACATTCTAGTTCCTATGTAGATTCTGCAACGCTATTCCTCCTCATATTTGCAACTTCACAGTCAGAATTTGATCTCAACCATGAGACTCTGACCAATAGACACGGCCCATACCGACTCGGTATTTCAACCAGAATCTTTGATACCAATATGTAACACACCCCGGTCACCCAAAGGCCACATTATGCTACCTTCAAGCACACCCTTGGACTTCTTTCTCTTACCGATACCTTTCTCAATTAATAAGGACTCATAAAAGAAAAGATCCAACGACATGCACAATAATAACCATTAAACATGCATATTCTAAAGATTCAATTAAATGATAAGTAAATACACATCGGACTACATTCATATACAGATAAATAATACCATAAGAGAGAGCACTTATCCTTATAAAATAAGACACCAAATGGTTGCAGACCGAGGACGTTCCACCCAATCGTAGACACTAGTTCTCAAAACCTCGACAACAGTGCCATCCCCGAGCTAGGGATATGAATCCACAAGGATGGTTCCAGAGTGTTACTTGGCTTCCTGAACCAGTCAACACTCAAGCTCTCATAGTATTTCCCAACACTCACAGCAATCCAAGTACCCAACTCTCTTCTACCCAGCTTGCACCACCCAAGAGAATTGACCTCCACCCTTCTCTACCACACAATCCCTCAGTCATTCTTTCTCCTTCAGGGGCTCCAATGCAAGTGGTCCAGAATCTCAATGTTGGAACTCTAAGGACTAATAGTTGTGAAAAAAGTTGGACACATGCCAATGCATCTCAAACATGCAAGCCTCAAGTCATGGCTGGATTACACCAGCGACCTCTAGAGCCAATGATACCATGGCCGAACTTCAACAGTTCATTTTCCTTTCCCAAACCAAGACACGGATGAGGAATATGAATGGGTGACAGAAATGAATGGAGTGAGATATCCACCCAAGGTGAGAAACAATGACAATCAGTCAATGAATGCATGAGGGAAAGAGTGGAATGAAAGGAGAAGTGAAGGAGTGAAAGAGCCAATAGCCAAACCCCCCAACAAACCAGGGGTGGGTTTAAGTATTTCATGGGGAATCAAGAACCTCCTAGCCTCCCCCAAGAAGCTCAGTTAATTGATCCACTCCTTTAGAAAAAATGGTAATTAAAATAGGAAATAAAAATTTATCCCCTCAAGCCCCCTCTCTTGTGGAATCATAGCCCCCTATAACTCTATTCCTTGTTCGTCTAGCAGCCAACGATGTATTTATTATTAATAGTTATGAAAAAATTACATTCTGTATGCACACTGACCTCTTTTAATTGTTTTGTCCCTCTCGCCTCTCAGCATTGTAACAACACATTATTTAAAATGGGGGTTCAAAACCTAGGGTGTTACAGTTGGGGACAACAATGTTACTGTACAACTTGAAAGAAAATTTTTCCATATCAAATTCATGTTTCTTAGCAATATTGAGGTAAGTGACCATCATTAAGTCCCTTATAATTTCATAAATATTGTCACATGATCAACATTAAAAATGATTGATTTTATGAACTATAATTGACATTGTATATTTATATTGCACACTAACTGCAGGTTATTGAAAGATAAGGTTCTTCCGAGTGATAATGTCTTTCCCATTAGTTGCAAAGAGGAAAATCAAATGTTGAAAATATTGGGTGTTGAGTACATATCATATCATGCATGCTCGAATGATTGTATTCTATATAGAGGAGAATATCCAGACAAAGAGATATGTCTGAAATGTGGGCATGAAAAATATCATAAATCAAATAAAAGGGTAAATCACATGTTCCTCCTCAAAAGTTATTGAGGTACATGTCTATAATCCCAATGCATCATCATTGTGATCACATAAAAAAAAACACAAGTATTGTCTAACATCATCATCACACACATATAACAAGCATCATTCAACATAAACATCTATCAAGCACATTTAAAAAATATATCTAACATGACCTAAAAATGTACACATTAACATCAACATATAAATTAATTAAGTACATAATCATGATCAACAGGAAAAATGTGCATCTAATGAACATTTTTATAACATACACATATATCAATAAAATTTATCAAACATATATAACATGACCTAACAATATAGACATCAACATCAACATATAGATTTAGTACATCAACATGAACAAAAAAAATGCACCATCTATATATATCATAACAAGCCAAATAACTGCTATAACATATATGGTCCAGTCAATGGGGTAATATTCATATGTACAATAGTAGTGTAGGCCTGGTATGGAGTAGAAGATTATGGATGGTCAAGAGGAAGTGGTTGGTCGACTCTCTAACCAGAAATAAGCGATGGAGCAATAGGTCCTTCCTGCTCATTTAGGTGAGGTGAAAGAGGAGGATGATGATTAGGTCCTTCCTTCTCATCTATGTGAGGTTAAAGATGAGGAGGAGGAATATGTGTTGCCTTCCCATGATCTAAGTGAGTTGAAGGAGGAGAAGGAGGATGTGGAGAGGTATCACGACTGCCCTTATAAATTGATGGGGTACTGGACGAACAAGTTGCACTAGAAGGTGAGTTATGCCTATCACCAGGATCCCTCCTCATTGCTAGTATCCTGGTAGCTCTAACATCATGATGAATAAGAGGCATAATATCACGCGAAATATGCCTCGAGAGATCCAAGAGCATAGGATATACCTTGATGTATTGCATCAACATAGAGTGGAATCCCACCTCAGTCAAAAGTGCACAGATTCAGTCACCCAAATCCAACTTGAATCGTGTATCTGTATTACGACACATGCCACCGGATATATGCACCCAAGGACCCTGACCCACTGCAGCCTCAGGCATCATCTACTCATCGTCATTTGATGGGGAAGGAGGTATGACGCCAATGAAAGTGCCAATATCTAAAATAGATATAGTACACAACAATAATTACACAGTTTCATTAAACAATTTGATAAAATAATTTAAAGAATGTGATAGAATTAATTTTATTTTAATTAAGTAAGACAATAAAATGAAACTAGATTAATTTAAACAAAACACTAATATTACCTCTATCCTCTGGTGTGAATAGGATGTTCATACATCCTCACCTATAGAAACCCACGTAAGGACACGACACCATGACAAACATGTGATCTCCCTTACTTCCTAATATCCCTAATGCATCTGGAGAAATCCTGATATGAAACTCTGGTTCGCTCGTCTTGGGCATCATATCCCCCCACATGGTCATATGCACATGGATCCTCAACCTAGTAGGATGACAAAACAAATTTGAGCTTGTCTTAGAAAACCTCTCAAAATATAAGAAAAACAAATCTAAGGCAAAAGGGAAGTTCAACCTCCCACATATCATAGCACGACATTTGACTAGCGCTATACAAAACTGCCACAAAAAAATTGTAGACCATCTAATACACTATGCCCTCTGTAACAACGAATCAACATAATACAAAACAGGGAAACTAACACACTTCCCGTCATTGGTATAATGTGTTATCATCATCACTAATAGTGAGAGGTGACTAACCTCCTCTGCACTGAAAGAGGCGATCACAAACTATCCACCACACACCTGAAAATAAGTTGGGGAGAGTACATCAACCCCAATATATGATTGAGAGTATATGAGATGACTCTCAACTGCAACACCTACTGGGACATCTGGGAACTAGGGAAAATCCTCCCCTCTCCTAGATAGACCAGTGATAAATTAAGTATCCTCGTTAGTGGGATGGTACCACTGATCCTGACCCACATGAAAATCTTGTCGATGGACATCCCATCGACGAATTAGATGCACCAACAACCTGGAGTGCCCCATAAGGGATGTAGCCTCCTAATAGTACTTAAGGAGGAATACATTCCTCAAGAGAACATCATTCTCTATAGTAATAGGGTGAGGTTACAAATCCCTCTCCCTCTCTATTATAACCCTAATTTGCACCATACATGCTTACCTGGCATCAGGCCATCTCAGATCCCTTCTTTGCCAAAGCATTGTTGAACAACTCTTTAAAAAACCTCTTTTATAAGGGCCCACACGCCCTACTCCATTACTGCACGCGTGTACATGCTAGATGACCTAAAATAGCCCGCATGGATCGACAAAAGCACGAAAAAAGGAAAGTTGTCGATGAAACACACAACTTTGGGTGAGTTAACTGAAACTCCCGGCCATGCATGGCCGAGGGTTCGTCCAAATACCTAGCTTATTCTAGCCTATAAAAGAAGGGTTAGGGGTCTCATTTGGAAGAGGAGAATAAGAGTAAAGAAACTCTGCCCAATTGCACATTCCCATTGTCCCAACCCTTTAGCCATCCTTGTGCAAGAAGAGATACAAAGAAAAGAAGTTGGAGGACATTTGAANACAAATCCCTCTCCCTCTCTATTATAACCCTAATTTGCACCATACATGCTTACCTGGCATCAGGCCATCTCAGATCCCTTCTTTGCCAAAGCATTGTTGAACAACTCTTTAAAAAACCTCTTTTATAAGGGCCCACACGCCCTACTCCATTACTGCACGCGTGTACATGCTAGATGACCTAAAATAGCCCGCATGGATCGACAAAAGCACGAAAAAAGGAAAGTTGTCGATGAAACACACAACTTTGGGTGAGTTAACTGAAACTCCCGGCCATGCATGGCCGAGGGTTCGTCCAAATACCTAGCTTATTCTAGCCTATAAAAGAAGGGTTAGGGGTCTCATTTGGAAGAGGAGAATAAGAGTAAAGAAACTCTGCCCAATTGCACATTCCCATTGTCCCAACCCTTTAGCCATCCTTGTGCAAGAAGAGATACAAAGAAAAGAAGTTGGAGGACATTTGAAGAGGAGCCCAAGATCAGGATTCGCGGAGCAGTGGCCGATCTTGACATTGTAAGTTGATTCATTAAAGTTAATAATAAAGAAATGCTTTTCCTGTCCAACTATATGAGTTCTTCATAGTTTAGTAAATGTATGTTTGAATCTCTAACCCGTTAGTCTGTAGGTAAAATGCATGTGTAGTTTGTTGCTTTTTTTGTATGCAGGTCAGCCTTGGGAGAAGAGATGCTAACAAGCGATCAAGCGTGAAGAAGGATCAACATCAAACATTCGGAACTAGGTATGTTGGTATAACCATGTATTTGTTGAAAAGAAATGGGGATTAGGTCTGGGACGAAGGTATAAAGTAGGTCTCTTTTGGTCATATATGCATGCATAATATAACCCTATTTGCTAGTCCGTAGAGGGATTTCCCACCACAACAGAATTGGCGACCATACTGGGGAAGTCTCTAGGGTTCCTAGGAATTTTATTTTTTGGGTAGTTTTAAAAGACTGGTTTTCTTTCCTATTTTTTGAAGTTTCTGCAAAGTCTGAGCTGACAGAGAGCATGGTCTTCCATACTAGCTATCTTTGTTTTTTGCTTGACTATGTTTTTTCGAGACCCACAGACGTACATGTAGCCTGCATAAGGTCTTCACGCGTGTATCTGCGCCCTACTTTCTTACAGCCCATGTGTAAACGCTAGCTGAAGAAGTAATAGTAGCGTGTAGATTCCATAAAATGTTTGAGGCAGTCATGATGTTCCTTGTCAGAATCAGTCATTCTCAGGGGTTTTCTGGAACTCTTTCTAGTCTTGGTTGTTTGCAGTCTCATCTCAGATTGGTTTGTTTTACGAATTTTTTCCTTACATTGTTTTCCTTCTTTTTGTTAAAGAGAGTGTCTAAGCCTTCAAGAGATCCTGGTTCTCAATACCAGCGGTCTCTTCCTGGTTTGGACTGTCTATTTTTATTTGTTTCAGAGTTTTAGAAATACACGTGGCCTGTATAAGGCCACCACGCGTGTACACGCCCTCTGGCTCTACACAACTCGTGTGCATATGCTTGTTGTTGAATTGTTAGTAGTGTGCTTGTGCAGGATATTTTTTTGTTGAGGGTGAGGCAATCATCCTTTCCCTTCACAGGAGTTATACCTCTCAGGTTTTTGAATCTTTGTCCTAGCAGTCAGTAGATTAGGGTTAATCTTAGCCATAGCTTTCTTTTTCATTTAAAAGTTGTCATCAAAAAAATTTTCTTTAGGGTTTTTAGACAACTGTGAGAGTCCTTTTTTAAGTTGCTAGTGTGTGATTTCTTGAATTCATTCATCGATCTGCGATTAGGCTAGAAATTTTTTTTTTCTTGGTTTTTACTTGTTGGTATTTTTCCTTTTTTCTTTGTGAGCATTCAAATAAAAAAATAAAAAATCTTTCATTTTTCTTGTTTGGTTGAAAAGTGTTGTTTTGCATTAGTAACTAGGGAAAAGTCTTTTCTTTCATAAGTTCTTTGTAGTTTACTTAGATCATAAGTAGCTCGTAGTCAGTGAAATTCAGTTTTGAGTTTGTTGTTCAAAAATCTTAGAAAATTAAAAAAACAAATTGAAAAGTAGTTGAAATTTTGCATTAAGTGAAGGTTTTTTGTTTCCATCTTTTTGTTCATTTTTACTTTCATCTTTCCAACATCATTAGTTTAACTTCCATACCCTTTGGCATAATACAAGCCATAAAATTAATGCTAAATCTAAAATTTATTAGACTTTTATGTTTGTAGGGTTAACCAACTAGTTCAGGATTAGGGCCTTGGATTAGGTTGGAGAGGAAACTCTTCAAGGCCATTAAAATCAAACATTGGATTCTGAGTTAGGGAGTGTCCAAGTCTAGTATCGTGAAATTTATCTGGGACCTCCCTCTAACACATGGGATAAACAGGAGGTCGCGTGCGGAAAGGTAGCAGAGATAACCCCTTCAAAGTTAGACCAATCGTAGTGGAGAACACATATAGAGGGCTTCTCTTGGGATTTTTTCGATTTCATTTGCCACAGGGCTTCGTGCGTCTCGAATCCATTTGAGGTCCTCAGTTGTCTTCCAAACCACTTTCTCTCGATACCCTTGGCAGGTTTCGGGCTCGATACCCTGCTCATTGTGGTCTACCCGACTTTCGACTGTACCCACCTAGTGATTGTTCGTGCACTGGAAACCTGGTTGCCTATATTTTTTAGGGACATACACAGGTGACTTCGAGGGTATACCGCGGTACCTAGGACAAACATTGGGCCATGCTTTACAGAGTATACTCGGAGGGTGCTTCAATTGTTCGAGTTGCACTTGCACTGATAAGTTTCTCTAGTGTTGGTTGTTGTAACTGTTCTTTCAATTAACTTAGTGTTTGCTTGTCTTATCTTATAGGGAATTTTTTAGTGTGTGTTACTTTTGAACGATTAGAACACCCTAGAGTGTCTTTGATGTTCTCACATAGTGGAGGATCATGAGATCTTCCAGTCACGAAGGCTTCTTGTCCTACTGTCAGTTACAATGGAGCCACCCCTGCCACCACTAAGGCGAAAGCTAGATCAACAAGGGTCTTTTGAAGTGACCAGGTCACAAGAAATTGTGCCCGACCAACATCCAGAGGAATCGACCATTTTAGACCTTGGAGTAAAAGTTTTTGGTCTGGTTGAAACCTCCACCACTGATATTTTGACAGCCACCATCATACCGATTCATCCTTACGAGTGCCAGACAGTGTCGCACACAACAATGGAAACAAATGTTGTTACTCCTTCTAGGAATTCTTCAATTCCCACTACGGTTGTCACCACAGGAGCGTTTCCACCTCCTAACCCACTGTCACCGGTCTGAGCCACCATGGTCTCGACCGCCTATACATCACACAATGGTCTGATCCCATCTTTGGTGGCGACCACAACCCCTTTCACACCAAGTGCCACAAGCCCTCCATTCTCATACAGGATGCCTAGTTCAGGTACAAGTCCTGTACTTTCCTACTCCACTTCACAGAATTTAGGTCTGGGGGTAGGGAGATCTAATGCTCCTTTGCAAGGACACATGGGGGGCACTCCTACTCCTTTTAATTCTTTCCCTTCCGGGGGAGGTCATATACCTCCTTCATCCCCTTCACTCGGTGGCACGCATCAACAATCTGTCGGGCCACCTGCACACCATAGTTTATTTGGAGCGGGGAGTCAAGGACCACCTTCACATAATATGCTGGTAGGTTCGACACTGTTTTCTTCATTCAGTGCATTTGGTAACAACACCTTCTCATCAGTTTCTTTCTCGACTGGGGGAAACCCCGGTCTCGAACAATCTATTCCTATGCAGGGTACTATTCCTGCACAGGGGGCACACCCAGGAACTTCTTCCACATCAGGGAGATGGAATTCTTGGCAGGGATCCATTCCCTCATCCAAAATGTCGATCTGGGGTAATTCTTTCCATAATCAATGGAACCCCAGACAAACTACTATGCCTATCCCCACGGGACCGACATGGGGCAACCCTTCCCAAATTCCTTCGAATGTAATGCATGCCCAACCATATATGTCCTATTTTGGAAATCAACCGATGATGTCTCCTCACAAGAAAAATCCATATGCTATCCATGGCCATGGTTTTTACCAGAACCCAGGCTAGCAATGATCCGGATTATTCTCGGCACGAAATGAGAGCGGAGATATAATAAAGAAATGCACAGAGATATTGCAGATATTCAATAATATAACATAAATGTATCAGAGATATTGCAGATATTCAATAATATAACATAAATGTATCAGAGATGCAACCATAAACACAGATATACAGTAATACACGATTTCTATT